>CM062806.1:130140107-130308657 GCA_031772625.1 Pinus tabuliformis
TTTCGTTGCTATAGTTGTGGCTCCCTCTGTATCAATTGCTAATGGCTTGATGGGTGGCCTGTGTAGGTGGATGATGGCCTAATCATGGTTCTTGTGCCGGTCTCCTACACCTGAAATGGGTAGGGCCGTCCCTTGATATCCGTTTGTTGTTTGTTTAAGGGTTTACTGTTCATAGGGTTTTATGAGTTGAGGTTGTAGTTGGGCTTGGCTTCTACGGTTCTAGGCAATGCACATGTGGCTCCACCGTATGTGTGCAACTCTATTGTTTATAACTTATACATGTATTTAAATGGCCCTGTAATGGCCTTGTGAGGGTTTTGAAATCTGGTTATTTTGACATTATTTGCTGTCCTTGACCAATGCGCTGTAATGTTTCGACTTCTTGACAAATATATGTATTTATGATTGTATTTGTACTGGAAATTCATTTGCTTACATTCTGTAATGGAAATTTGGAATGTGTTTGATTTCGGTACCTGAAGCTTGTCTCTATAACAATAGCTTGTGCGTCTCCTTCATATCTTTGTTCTGTTGGCACTATGATTTTCCCGACAGCTCTCCTCGCCCTTATGCTTGTTGTTCGCCTGTGTATGTTAGCTTTGTTGATGGAAAATGAGAAATAATTTAACAGTATAAAATAGGAATGAATTTAGGACTATAGCATGAATGGTTTTAGATGTTTTTTAATTCAGAAAAGATTTCTGTACTTTCTCTATGTTCCTTCTATGATGGCCAAAAAGATTACATCCGTTGCTTTTTCCTTCTGTTTTGTAGAGAACATTGGGCAGTTAGCATAACTACCAGTGGTACATTAAAATAGTTCCTGAATAACTGTCTTGTCTTGCTTTGTAAATTCCAACAAATTCTAAATAAAACTAAGAGAGAAAAAAAAAACAATTACGTAAGCAACCATTGTCATTGGCTGAGATAGTCATTCCTAGAAAATAAAAAACTAATGAAACTCAAACTGTTTTGAAGAAGACAAACTCCCGCCATGTCCTTCCCTGAGCTGGATGCTCCTGCATCAAAATAACCCAGTATATATAATTGACTTCGTGGAGACTATCTCCAATAGATTTCGTTGAATGCTCAACTTTCCTATAACCTTCATAATATTTTGTTAATTCTTTTGGCATATAAATATTTCAAATAATCTTAATACACCTCAAATATTGTTAATTATGTCTCCAAGTACTACTGCACAAAACCAAAGCTTCTTGATCTTCTTAGGATGGAGATATTAACTAAGGTATTTAACTAGAATATTTAATCTTTTGTTATTTGGATATTTTCACTTATTCTTTTGGCAACATATTTAATTCTCCTTATCAAGGTATGAGGTTATCCTTATTTCTATGTACATGTTTATCCTTGTCTCGGGTGATCAAAGCTTATTTTCCTGGCCTCATGTATTGTTATATTGTATTAATGTATTTGAAGTTGTGTTTTACTATTCTAGTTATTAGCACTTATTTCTTTGGCTTGTTCGAAGTTACCCTTTTGTCATTTTGGTGTATTTCTTTTCACTTTTCTTACTTAATGACATTGCCTCACCTGCTTATTCTATTAGCATTTTACCTTAATCCTCTTATTCATATATTTTATTAATATATGATATCATTTTCATTGTATAATGACCTTAGAATATTTCGTTAGTAGTTATTTATTGTAAAAATTATCATCTTTGTTAATAACTTCCAAATTAGTTTGTAGTTTCTCATTATAAGTGGGTTCATGAGTAGTTAAGATTCTATATGGATAACTTTATAATGATTATAAGTTTATGTAATTTTTTGTTTTGAATTGTGATTGTATTTGAAACATTATTTTTGGAAGTTCTCCCTTAAGGAGGCAAGTGAACATAACTCTTTATTTTTTATTATCAAAGAGATGTGGTAGGGGTCTTTATCTATATTTTATCTTACATTCTTCAATTTTGCCCTACATGTTATGAAATTTCTTTAAATTTTTGGAGTTTACACTACAAGTGTTATTAGAGATCTTTCTAAGGGCTGTTTTGTGAGAATTTTTGGGTATATTGTGTTGAGAAATGACAAGAAGAAATTCTAGTTTAATTTGTCTTTAAATTAAACTGTGAATTAAAATCAAATTCTATTCTCATAGAAACTTGTAATAGTTAATTAAGTTTAATTAAATTAGGAATTTTGAGTTGGAAGTCTTTCTGTAGTAATGTATATGTTCTCTGTAAGTTTTAGGTGTCCAGTATGAGTTTAAATTGAGTTCTAAATTAGATAATTCAGTTTAATGAGTTAAGTTAAGTTGAATTAGTTCCAAACTGTTTGAGGAACTGATAGAGATTTAACAATTAGTTGGTGCACTAGTGCCTCCATAAGTGTCACTCTAGTTAATTGAAGAGTCCCTCATCAGAAACTCATGCATGTCGATTCTAAGAAAGAACTAGTTGAGACTAGAGTGAAGGGACAATGTACTATCAACTGTATTATTTACTCGAGTGTAAATATCATGCATGCATCAAAGATTGATTTTATGCTTGGATTGTGTAGTTTTGGAAGCATGATATCCCTTTAAATACATGCTATTCATCCTAAAAATTAAGCAAGAGATTAGGAGCTTGGAGAGCTGCCAAATTGACTAAGTGTTGGACAAGAGCTAGCTTGTGAGCCGAGAGAGTTGAGCATACTTGTTTGGAATTATTCTATTGAGAAAAAGCTTTGTATCTTCACGCATATTTCAGATATATGCAATACAGATAGCGAGGATTTGAGCAGTCGGCTTCCCTAGATACATCTTGTGTTATGTGCCATTGATTTATCTTCTTCTTGTTCTTATTGTTTTCATTGATCTATTGGCTTTCGTTGGTTGAAATAGAAGTAGATCCTTGTTTTTTTGCTTTAGTACACTGCATGAGCTTATGAATCTACAGATTTTCTATAGGGTATCAGAGCTAAGACAATATACTAGAGGAGATTTCGATGTTTTGAGTTTTGGATTACAGGTGAACTTCAAATTTGTAATCCACACTTCAGGATCGACAGATGGCATTCTACAATTTGCGACTCGGGTATGCCTTGGAATATAGGTAAAATTTTATAGCCTAAAGGGACATAATGGAGGTTTTGCTAGAGGATAATGGCTTGAAGGAATTCGTTGCTCAAGAAATTCCTAAGCCAAAAACATTGGATGCACAAAATTTCGTCAAATGGAAGAAATGTGTGGCGAGTGCGAGGCGGATAATCCTTGAGGGAGTCTGAGACCACATTGACTCAAGTCTCCATGGCAAGGAAACTCCATATGCTATGTGGAAAACATTTACAAACTTGTATGAGAACAATAGTTACCGAAGGAAATTGGCACTGAAGGACAAAATTCAAAAAATAAAAATCGAGAAAGGTGAGAATATTCCGAATTACTTGTCCAAGTTCATTCAATGTCATGATGAACTTGGAAGTTTTGGAATCACGGTTTCCAAGGATGATATGTTGAGTCTTTCTCTTCTAGGACTCCCAAAGAGTTGGGGTGGTTATTAGGACTCTGTAAATGGTTGGGAGAAGCTGTTAGATTGGGAGCGAATGTGGTCGAATTCAATGCTTAGGTGATCAGGAGGAACTCTAGGGATGGCTCTTCATCAAAGACTAATGATGAAGAGAACTGTGCCTTAGTGATAAAGGCGAAGAAGGGGAAAGGGAAAGATTCACATTCCAAATCAGATTCTTATCATGGAGGTAAGAAGAAAAACATGACGAAAGTTAAGTTCTTTCATTGTCATGAGCTAGCCCATTTTGCTACAAATTATCCACTCAAGAAGTCCAAGAAGAATTCCTCAGGAGGAGTGGTGGGTGAGGCTTTGGCCTCTCAATTCGAATTGGACTTTTCCCTCATTGCATGCATGGTGTCATCAATGATGGGAAGTGTATGGTACTTAGATAGTGGAGCTTCATTCCACGTGATTGAAAAGAAAGAGTTATTCAATGACCTCAAGGAGAAAGATCTCTAGATGCATATCGAGATGGGTGACAATGGGAAGTATAGTGTTACTGGATTTGGCACAATTACTTTTTAGAGGGAGCATGTGGCTCCACTCACCTTCAAGAATGTTATGTATGTGTATGGGTTGAAGAAGAACTTGGTATCTATTTCCATGCTTGAGGATAGAGGCTATGGTGTGATCTTCTCGAAAGGAAACACATCCATTCGACACATAGCCATGGGTCAAGTAAAGAAGATATGGATTTGAGTGAAGAATATCTATAAGATGGAGGTAGAGGAGTGTGCTACTTTGAGCACAAAAGTAGAAATGGTGCAGAGTTGAGACATTGGTGAGTTGTCGCACAAGTGATTGGGACACTTGCATCATGGGGCTTTGAAGATATTGCAATAGATCTCTACCAGTCTTCCCAAAGTTACTCTTAAGAAAGTGAAAGGAATGTAATTTGGGAAAATACACTAAGTCTTCCTTTCACGACAAAGACAGTCGAACAGAGGCTATTCTAGAGCGAGTCCATTCAGATGTGTGGGGACCATTCTCGATAGCATCTGACTATTGTGTTATATTTGTTGATGAATATTCTTGAAAATATTGGATATTTTTCATGCAGAAAAAGGATCAAACCTTCACAAAGTTTTGTGAGTTTAAAGCATTGGTGGAGAAAGAGTCGGGCAAGAATGTGTTGAGGGCCCTGAAATCGGGTCAACAACAAGGGGGATACCCACCCGGTCGGGAACCTGGTTGGCAGCTCCATGCCCGTTTGGTGTAGCGGGTCCGACTGGGGATAACGGGACCAGCTTCCCGTTCTAAGGGGGTGTGTGTGTGTGTAGAGTTTAGTGATGTGTGTGTGTGTAGGATATGATAATGAAAATATAGAATTATTTCTAAGCTAATCTAGTTCTGAACTATGAGAGTGAATTTTATACTACTTTAATCTATAAAGAATAACACATCTAATCTACGCTAACCCGGGATAGAACTTTTTCCATTATGCGATCTAGAAAGGTTTCACACAATAACTGGTAATGAAGATTATTCAGCTATTATGAGAATATAAATCAATTAAGATGAACCATCCTGCATAAAAAGTTAAGCAGAACGATTGTGAACAACATATCGCATAATCAGTTATTCATGTATTAAGCACAAATCAATGACTCCACCGTACAAAAGTGCCAAATGGTAGTCCACTCATTCATACGTTAACATATAAACAACATCAGCTGTATATTACTCTAAGAATGCAAGCAGAAACTCGTCAAGAGATAAAAGTACCATTTATGACTGACTTTATACTCACAGACCTGAAGCAATAATGATCTATTTCTACTTACTTCTAATGCCTACTAAGAGTACAGAAGTGCAACATCAGTAGCAGGTATTAAAATGCAAACATAAATAAATCTTGATCCGTCCATTCATCAAAAACCCCCTCCGAGGGTGCAAAAGTGCATGTTCTGAGGACAAGTTTTTTGACAAATTTTCGGACCCTTCTCCAATGCAACGAGAAGGGTTAAATACTACTAACCGGCTAATTTTAATTACACAAATTGAGGGAACGGCTTCAAATGACCGCCCTTTTACTAAAAGAAAATTTATTTCTAAAAATCAAATCTAATTTCTAACCGTTTCTGTATCTGTTCTTTAGTGCTGTAAGCAATGCGCTGTTCGCCCTGAAAGAGTCGGCTGGTTGTTCTTTCCTTTTGTTCGAGCTTGAAAATTGGAAATAACAAGAGCTGGCACCTCTTTCTGACAGGCTAGAAGATATTTTTGAAAACCTTTCTCTGGCTAGGTGTATTCGCTGTGCGCACACTTAGCACAACCCAGTTTCTTCTCGAACTGATTTTGTTGTTGCTATTTCAGTTTCCGGTCGTGCGAATGACTCAATGAGTTAGAAGTTGCGTTGTATGGACTATCCCCTGTTTCGAGAATTGTTTCCGTTCTTTGTTCCAGGCTTTTCTGGAGCGTCTTCCTTCTCTTGCGCTTCTTTCTCTGCTTTACCAAGTCTGAGCTTCAGGATCTTTTGTAAACACGCTGCTTTTGTGCGCCTTTGACTCTGAGTCTTGGACAGTCTATTTTCATCAGTGCCTGTTGGGCGATATTCTGGAATCCGCGGTTCTGTTACAGGCGGCATCCAATTGCGGAGACATTTTCTCTCTGTTGTCTTATTGGCGCTCTTCCCTTAGATGTTTCCTGCATATAGATTTATATCAGTAGCATGTCTTGCAGTTTACGCAAAGAAGAAGGGAAATGATGAAAAGATTGACATGCAAGCATTAAATTCTAATGAATGTGAAATTCTGACATTCATCATGACTTGACTCTTCGATAAATGCAATGCAATCATTTCTGGATACTTAAGCATGCGGTCATTAATTTCCCGTAAGGTGTGCGCCTAATTTTGGGCTCACAGATCATGCTGAGGAATGCCTGCGATGAATGATTTCTGCGATTTGCATCGCAGTCTTGAAAATTGTGATGTAAATAGGTGGCGTTGCAGCCATTGACAGTCTCATTCGTCGCAAACCATAGGTCGCAGATCGCAGCTTTGCATGGTCGCAGATCGCATATCGCAATATCGCACGATCGCAAGGTTTTCGCTTTGTCACTTCGTGCTGCTCATGCGACATTGCGACGTGCGACGTCGCATATCGGCCGTCGGCGTTTCTTCAGGTTTTCCCTTTTCAAGCGCTTTTGATGCTCGCGATGCGATGGGTTCTCGCGTCGCTCGTTTTCAGTGTGTTTGTGCGCTTTGGGCAAGCGCTCTTTTTTCCATTGCGACGCGATATAGCTCTTAGGGGGTTGATACAAAAGATTTTTTTTTTAAACAAAAATATTTTTTGGATTTTTGGCTAAGGGTCCCCCTTTGCTTGATGTTATTACTAATATCAAACAAAGAGGGGGGTTGTTGGTGACCACAACAGAATGTTAAAGGTCTAAAGAGTGATAATAGTGGTGAGTATGTATCAAACGAGTTTAAGAACTTCTGTGCAGTGAAAGGGATTAAACGAGTGTTGACGACACCCCATAACCCTCAGTAGAATGGGGTGGCCAAGAGGAAGAACAGAAGCATAGTAGGGGAATCTAGTGTGATGTTGCATGGTATGGGCCTACCACTACACTTGTGGGCTGAGGCATGCAACAAAATTGTTTATGTTAAGAAACATATCCCACATTGGATAATTAAGATGAAGACACCAGAGGAGGATTATTTCAGTAAGAGGCCAAATATTGGTCACTTTAGGATTTTGAGTTCGTCGATATATTTCCATGTGACCAAAGATGCACGGAAGAAACTTGAGCCTACAACAAAGTTGGAGATATTCGTGGGGTACACTGATACACCTCACAAGTATCGGGTATACTTGTCAACCAACAGGATGACAGTGGTTCGCAGGGATGTCAGATTCGGTGAGGAGAAGGTCATGTGAGTTTCCCTTGAGAGAGAGTTGGAGCTACATGCAGATGAGGAGATTTTAGATCCTAAGGTTGAGGAGCCCCATATTGATTTGGAGAAGCCACATGAAGAGGATCTGGGAGTGGAGACACCCACTCAGGTAGAGTCTTCCAGAGAGGGAAGAAAGTGCACTAGAGAGGCTGATAGATTGTTGGATGATGGACGGGAGAATGTGGGAGCACCCACTTCTTAGTGCAGGCAGAAAAGGTCACCTAAGAGGTACACTACATACATGGCTCTTATGGGAAAATGTGTTGTGACATAGCCATCTTCCTTTAAGGAAGCAGTGCAGAAACTAGTTTGGGTTGATGCCATGGTGGAGGAGTATGACTCCATTGTTCTTAACAGTGTTTAGAATGTGCTCCCAAGACTGGGGGACAAGTCAATGGTGAGATCTTGTTGGATTTACAAGGTAAAGTAGGTTACAGATGGTAGTGTGGAGAAGCATAAGGCTAGATTTGTGGCCTGTGGATTTTCACAGGTAGAGGGGATTGATGATGATGAGAACTTTGCTCCTGTTGAAAGGTACTCGTCAATCAGATCTATATTGGCACTATCAGCACATATCGGTTGGAATATACATCAAATGGATGTAAAGACATCCTTCCTTATTGACATGATTGATGAAGAGGTGTACATAGAGAAACCTGAAGGTTTTGAGATCTTTTACAATGAGTCGCATGTGTGTCGGCTTAAGAGAGGGTTGTATGGGGTGAAGCAAGCACCTCGTTCTTGGTACACCGGTATAGGTATCTACTTCACGAGGTTGGGATTCACAAAGAGTGAAGTGGATGTGAACCTGTACCACATAGTGGTGGAAGGTAAACTGCTGATCATTGTTATTTATGTTGTTGATCTCATACTAACATGTGATGAACAAATTATCAAGTCTTGCAAGGATTACCTTGCAAGAGAGTTTAATATGAAGGACATGGGGATCATGCATTACTTTATTGGCATGGAGGTGTGGCAGGGAGATGGGGAGTTTTTTATGTATCAGGGAAGGTATTCCAACGAGATACTCATGATATTATGCATGGAGAGAAGCAAACCCATGGAAACTCCTTTAGTAGGTAACTCGAGGATGAAGGATGCTAGTTTAGGGGAAGTACTTGAAGCTATTGTTTACATGCAACTTATGGGTTCACTCATGTAATTGTTGAACACACAACTGTATATGTGCTATGTAGTTAACCATCTTAGTCAAGTGATGGTTAGGCCTACCAAGCTATATTGGAAGACTACAAAGCATGTGTTGAGATACCTCATGGGCACTTCTTAGTATGGATTATGGTACATATGGATAGAGGGAGTGAAGCTTCAAGGCTTCACTGATGCAGATTGGGCAGGGATTCCATTCGAAAGGAAGATCACATCCAGAGGGATCTTCAGTATTGGGTCAGAGAAATTTTCTTGGTACAATAGGAAACAGAGATTGGTTGCACTCATTTCAGCAGAGATAGAGTACATGGATGTCCGTTAGGAAGCATGTGAGGCCATCAAGATGAGGAAGATCCTGGTTGGTTTGTTTGGTTAGCATATGGATCCAACTATGATTTACTGTGATAATCAAAGTTGTATCAAACTCTTTGAAAATCCAATTTTTCATTATCAGTCCAACCATATTGATATTTGATATCATCATCCCAAAGATCATGTATTGAGGCAGATTATGTTGTTAGAGTACATTCCCATGGAGGAGAAAGATGCTGACATTTTGACAAAGGCATTGTCAAGATGTAAAATTGAGTTTCATAGAGACAGGATCGGGGTAGTAGATAATCCCTTTCTTGTTGAGAGGGAGCCTTGAGAAATGATAATAAGAAATTTAGGTTTAATTTGTCCTTGAATTAAACTGTAAATTAAAATTGAATTCTATTCTCATAGAAACCTGTACATAGTTAATTAAGTTTAATTAACTTAATTAGATTATGAATTTCGAGTTGGAAGTATTTTTGTAGTCATGTATACGTTCTCCTTAAGTTTTAGGGGTCTAGTATGAGTTTAAATTGAGTTGTAAATTAGGTAACTTAGTTTACTGAGTTAAGTTCAGTTAAATTAGTTCAAAGCTGTTTGAGGAACTGATAGAGAGTTAATAGTCAGTTGGTGCATTAGTGCCTCCACAAGTGTCATTCTAGTTAACTGAAGATTCCCTCATCAGAAACTTATGCATATCGATTCTGAGAAAGGCCCAGTTGAGACTAGAGAGTAGGGACAGTGTACTATCAATTGTATTATTTACAAGAGTGTAAATATCATGCATGCATCAGAGATTGATCCTATGTTTGGATTGTGCAGTTTTGGAAGCATGACTTCCCTTTAAATATGGGATATTCATCCTAGAAATTACGCAAGAGATTAGCAGCTTGGAGAGTTGCAAAATTGGCTAAGTGTTGGCCAAGAGCTAGCTTGTGAGTTGAGAGACTTGAGCATACATGTGTAGAATTGGTATAGTGAGAACAAGCTTTGTATCTTCACTCATATTTATGATATATAAAATATGGATAAAGGGGTTTTGAGAAGTGGCTTTCCCCAGATACATCTTGTGTTATGTGCGATAGATTTATCTTCTTCTTGTTCTTATTGTTTTCATTGATCTATTGGATTCCAGTAGTTGAAAATAGAAGTAGATTCTTGTATTTTGATTTAGTACATTGCATGAGTTTGTGAATCTATAGGATTTTTTACATGGTATTGGAGCTGAATACCATGGATCAATAAATGGCGTTCTACGGTTTACGGCTCGAGTATGCCTTGGAAGGCAACTTGAATTTTATAGCCTGGAGTGACAAAATGGAGGTTGTGCTAGAGGATAATGGCTTGAACGAATTCATTGATCAAGAAATTCCTAAGGTAGCAGTATCGGATGCACATAATTTGGCGAAATGGAAGAAATGTGTGGTGAAGGTGAGGCGGATAATCCTTTAGGGATTTCGAGACCACATTGTCTTAAGTCTCCATGGCAAGGAAACTCTACATGTTATGTGGAAAACATTGACGAACTTGTATCAAAACAAAAGTGACCAAAGGAAATTGGCACTTAAGAACAAACTTGGAAAATCAAAATGGGAAGAGGTGAGATTGTTCCAAAATACTTGACCAAGTTCACTCAATGTCATGATGAAATTAGAAGTGTTGGAATCATAGTTTTAGAGGATGCTATGTTGAGTCTTGCTCTTCTATGGATCCCAAAGAGTTGGCAAAATTATCAGGACTCTGTCAATGGTTGGTAGAAGCTGCCAGATTGGGAATGAGTATGGTCAGATTTGATGCAGGGGGAGATCATGAGGAACACTAGGGATGGATCTTCATCAAAGACTGATGATGAAGAGAATTGTGCCTTAGGGATTAAGGTGAGAAGGGGAAATGGAAACCTTCCCATTCCAAATCAGATTATTATCATGGAGGTAAGAAAAAAGACATAAAGGAATTTAAGTGCTTTCATTGTCATAAGCTGGGCCATTTTGCTACAAATTATCCACTTAAGAAGTCCAAGAAGAAGTCGTCAGGAGGAGTGGCGGGTGAGGCTTTGGCCTCTCAATTTGAAATGGACTTTCCCCTCATTACATACATGGTTTCATAAATGATGGGAAGTGTATGGTACTTAGATATTGGAGCTTCATTCCGTGAGGCTGGCGACAAAGAGTTATTCAGTGACCTGGAGGAGAAAGATATCCAGATGCATATTGATATGGGTGACGACATGAAGTATAGTGTTACTCGATTGGGCAAGATTACTTTTGAGATGGAGAATGGATCTCCACTCACCTTGAGGAATGGTATATATGTGCTCGGGCTAAAGAAGAACATGGTATCCATTTACATTCTTTAGGATAAAGGCTATGATGTGATATTCTCAAAAGGAAAGGAATTCCTTTGACACATAGCCACGGGTCAAGTAAAGAAGATAGGAATTCGAGCGAAGAAACTCTATAAGCTGGAGGTAGAGGAGTGTGTTACTTTGAGCACAAAAGTAGAAAGGTTGTACAGCCGAGATGGTGGCGAGTTGTAGCATAAGTGATTGGGCCACTTGCATCATGGGGCCTTGAAGATATTGCTGCAAATCTCTACCAGTCTTCCAAAAGGTACACTTGAGCAAGTTGATACATGCAAGGGGTGTACTCTGGGGAAATACACCAATTCTTCCTTTCACAACAGAGACAATCGAATAGAGGCTATTCTAGAGCGTGTCCATTCAGATGTTTGTTAACCATTCTTGACAAAATCCAAGGAAAAACATAGGTATTATGTTATATTTGTTGATGATGATTCTTGAAAATGATGGATATTTTTCTTGCAGAAAAAGGATGAAAACTTCACAAAGTTTTGTGAGTTTCAAGCATTGGTGGAGAAAGAGTCGGGCAAGGAGGTTAAAGCTCTGTGTAGTGATAATGGTGGTGAGTATGTCTCAAATGAGTTTAAGAACTTCTATGCACTAGAAGGGATTAAATGGGAGTTGACATCACCCCATAACCATCAACAGAATCGGTGGCCAAGATGAAGAATAAAAGCATACTAGAGGAAGCAAGGGCGATATTGCATGATTAGGGCCTAACACTACACTTGTGGGATGAGGCATGAACACAATAATTTATGTTCATAACCGTAGCCCACATCAAATACTTGAGGTGAAGACACTAGAGTAGGCTTATTCCGATAATAGGCCAGAAGTTGGTCACTTCAGGGATTTTGGGTCATCGAAATATTTCCATGTGATCAAAGATGCACGGAAGAAGCTTGAGCCTACAACAAAGTTGGGGGTATTTGTGGGGTACACTGATACACCTCACAACTATCGGGTGTACTTGCCAACCAGCAGGATGATAGTGGTTCGCAAGGATGTCAGATTTGGTGAGTAGAAGGCCATGTGAAGTTCCCTTGAGAGGGAGCTTGAGCTACATGCAGATGAGGAGATTTTAGATCCTAAGGTTGAGGAGCCTTAGATTTATGTGGAGTAGCCACATGCAGAGGATTCGGGAGTGGAGACATCCACTCAGGCAGGTCTTCTAGAGAGGAAAGAAAGAACACTAGGGAGGCTAACAGATTGTTCGAAGATTCATGCAAGAATGTGGGAGCACCCACTTCTCATTATAGGTAGATAAGGTCACCTGAGAGGTACACTAGATACATGGATCATATGGACAAATGCATTGTGACAGAGCCATCTTCCTTTAAGGAAGCAATTCAGTAGTTGGTTTGGGTTCACTAGTACAAAATGAGAGATTAGTGACTACATGACTAAAAATGTTAGTCACCACAACTATTTCAAGTGAATTACTACTAAATTTCAGCAATTTTAAGTGACACAACTAAAAATTACTAACTTAAACGACTAATTTAGTCTAGGGGTAAAATATACGACTAGATAATAAGTGACCCAACTAAAAGTGACTAACTTAAATGACTAACTTAGTCCAAGACTACAATATATGACTAGATAATAAGTGACAAAATTAAAAATGATTAATGTAAATCACTACTATAGTCCAAGGATAAAATTATGACCAACTAACAAGTACAACATGTATATGAATTAGTCATTTATGCTAGTCATTTTTAATTGTGTCACTCTGGAAATGGAAAATTACAATTTTGATACTGAAGTGTTACATTTCACTAAATTTTAACATTGTAGATGGATTCAGATCTCAATCCATATGCATTGCTCAAATTTAGAGACAAAGGGGTTTTTGAATCAATGCACAGCGTTAAAATTTAGTGACCCCTTTCAGGGGATCTCTAAATCAATTTACAATGTTCAAATTTAGGTAGATGGATTCAATGACCCCCTTAAAGGGATCTATAAATCCATCTATAATGCTAAAATTATAACAAATTTATACAATATAGAGTATAAGTTTACAATATAATAGCTTTATACTCCCTTTGGAAAGAGGGATAAGAAAGAGAGTTTAAAAATGATATAGAAGGGTTTTAAGGGTTAATAGGAATTTGTTCCTCACATCTTAGATATAGAGAAGAAATTTAGATATATAGAAGCACTTTATAATCTACCATTGCTCTTAACATTTAGTGGGTTGCTGAGGAGGGGTATGTGACTTGCAATCCTTGATGAAATTCCCATATTCATGGAATATTTTGCATTGTAAGGAGAAAGTATTATAGTCAATGTTTTGCAGACATGACTAACTATCCAAGGAGAGGTTGATTGCGTCTAGGACTCTTATTTAAATCCACTTCTACACATATTTGAGTGCATGAAAACTTTCCTTTTGTATTTTTATGTCTTTATACTCGTCTAATGAATTTCCCTCTATAAAAAAAAATTAGGCATTATAATAATGAAGAAGAAGGTATGGAACCTTGACCCAAATAATAATTGTCGAAAGCACAATCACTTTTAGGTCAAAATACAATGGCTTCTTGTTTAAGTATACCCCCTCAAGCCCACTAAGTAAGGGTAACTTACGAATAATAGGTCCTTGTCGTCTTCAAGTTCTAATAGAGTAACATATAATCCTCTACTGTAGAACTAGTGTGGAAGCTTTCCTTTGAGGAGAGTGGACCAATGTTTTTGAACCCATCACTCTGCAGTTATAGGTGAAGGTCATATATTGACAAATTGTCCAATAAGATATTTATTTGTTATGATGAATGTCTTCATTTTAGAGCTATATGGGGGTTTCTTCACATAAGGAATTGAATCTAATTTATTCATAAACATGGAGGGAGGGGATTTCTTTCCTTTTTTTTTTGTAATGCTAAGACCAACTACTAGAAGGATTTTTCTTTTGTTGAGTGGGGAGGGAAACTTGTGTACCCTCCCCCTCCTAAATCCACATTTGGGAGGTGAAATAGAGTTGAGGATCGACGTGGTAGAAAGTAAGGCATATGTGCATTTTTAGGTTCTAATCATCATTGGCCATATATTCTCCATCCTCAAGGAGCTTGTTTAGAAATATTAAATATTGAACATTAAGATATACCATCCTAAGTTTTGTAAACTTGATATAACTAACGTAAGTTTTTTGTTTTTGTTTTTTGTTTTGTTTTTGTTTGTTTGTTTTGTTTTGTTTTTTTTTTAATATTTTGTAAACTCAATGTTTATATTAAACATAAATGAACTTAGGTTAATTATAAACATTAATTATATAAAAAAAATACATACAATCTTGAGTTTTGTGAACTATAGGTTTACATCAAATTTAAGACGAATCTTAGATATATAATTATTTTTGGAAAATTATAAATAGCATAAAACAAAACTTTAATGTCCAAGAAGGTGAGTGGTAAGTTAATTTTGTTTTGAACAAATTATTAGTATTTATCTGATATTTGATGAGTATCTTACAAGGAATTAAAGAATGAGTATAGAAGTACATGGTGATTAATGCACTTACTTACCCAAATCAAAATCAACTTAACACACACACATATATATACCTAAGAATTTCACTTCTCATAATGAAATATGAGTGTCCCCAAGAATCTCGACTAACCTTTGATCTAAAAAACTACAAACCAAGAATATTCAAATCATCAAAATCACCAAGGCATTGCACCCACCTTAGGCCACACCAACTCTATGTTTGAATCTTTTTTGGTGTCTCCTCACGACTATCACAAGTTTCAAACCTTGTCTTCCTTACAAAAAAAAACGTTGAAATCCAATCGTGCTAACAAAATTTGACCAAATAAACTCATATCATTAAAAATTCAATCAAAATCATAATATAATTTGTTATTTATTTATGAACATTTATTACAACTACATTAATTTCCCTATAATCTAGGGAACACTAATATGCCACAATGAAATAGATATAATTTAAACTGGTGCACCACCTAATTCACAACTAGTGAATGTTGATAGGTATCGGTAATAGAGGTAGTGAAAATAAATCATTAATTAACAATACAAAATTATGCATTACGCAAAGTAGAGCATCATGAAATTGGGTACCAACATGTGATATCTTGTTAGTCGTGGTATGGATAAGCTCGATGGCCACGATTTCCCTAATCACTCAAGCGATGTTTATGCTAGACACATGTAGTAGAGTTGACATTATGACCTAAACATACTTTCTTTCTCCACTTTTGATGGAATGGAAGGTCTAGACCCCATTTGTGCATGGTCATTATTTGAGTTTTTTCCATTTTATTGGTGACGATAAGGGGAGTTGCTCCGAACCTATGCATAGAGTGACTAATGTTCGCTCCCTACTCATTTATTTTTTACCCTCTTACATTGCTAAAAGTTTGTTCTTTGTTTGTAGTTTTGATTTTAGCCTTAATGCAAGTTAAAATTGAATAATAAGGATTAAAAAAAATATGATGATTGAATTCATCCCCACGGTTCAGTCTAGAAACTCCCTTCCAATTTTAAAATATACACATCTATGAACATAATTAATACCTTAATAAAAACTAAACGTACACTAAACCACTAGAATAAAACTATTAACCAACATTGTATCTTGTAACACTAGATAAACCATCTAGTTATAGTCCATCTAAAAAACCAACGATATGATACTACAAGATACTAAACATAATCTAGACATGTCCACTTGGCAACACTTTATTGGTATGATTAATCACTACCATACTCGATGTCACCTAGAGTGTGTAATCATTATGTAACATCACTTAGATGCAAATATATGAAAGATGAATAAGGCTCAAATAGTTTCCCATGTTTACTTTTAAATTGTGCTCACTTGTCTAACCAGAATACTTGGTCACCATTTTTAACAATGTTTCGAAAGATTTGTAGTGAAAATTTTTATATGCACAAGGACAAGGTAAGTTTTGTTTTAGAAATTTTTGTTTATTCCATCATAAACTGAAGCTCAAGGTTTCATTCTGGTTTAAAGGTTTGGACTCTTGGAGAGATTGAAAGATTTGATTGGAATCAGGTGGTCTTATGAGTGTTGTATTGTTTTAATTTTAAAAGGTTTCCAACATTTCAAGGTTCTAAGGGTGTTAATGTTATTGTTTGACCCAGAAGGGTTTAAAAACATCAGTATTACAAGTAGGGTTAGCCAGGGTTTAAGGATTTGATTCACAAATATTTAGTGATTATGATGCTAGTTGTGGGGTTTACAATGTTTAATGAATTCATTAGTGTTGAAGGTCTTTGCAAGGGGTTATATTTTTTAATCTCATCATCTGGGATTCCAAAAATTGAAGGATTTGAGGTGAGATGAGCCATTTCAGGGTTCAAATTAGTGTTTAAATAATTTGATTATTTTTGTTTAAATATATTGGGCTCAGTGGTTAGGATACTTGTGTTTAATGTTTGAATTCTAATTGGTTTTTTCAAGGGTAACAGAAAATTAATTAGCTTTAATTAAATCTGTAGTGTTCCCTAAGAAAATTGTTTAGTTTTGGAGTATCCAGGGGTTCGAAATTTGTCAATTTTGTGACCATGGAATCAATGGAGAAAGATAATATTACTCATGTTTTCAAGGATGGAAATGAGATATCTTCAACAAAGCTTGATCAGGGGTCCTGTATGAAGAAGAAAAAGAAAAATCCAAGACGAGTGAATTTTGCAGAGATAACGTTCATGCATGTTTTTGACAGAGATGAAGGCTATGAAACACCCCTGGATAATAAACAAAACATTGTAGAAGACATGGTTCAGAAACTACTAGGTTGTTTCTTGAGACCCAGTCTCAAGTTATTACATGATGAAGATGTTGATGATGATCTGTAGTCGACACCAACATATGGCTTGCAAGAAAATGAATTTGATAAATTCGTTCATGAAGAAGATACTCCAGGTCGCATATTTGATCAAGGAACGCCCGATGAAGGTCAGTTCCAGATGGTGCTTTAGGATATATTTTTATACTGACATAGATTTCCACATTAACATTCTACAATTTAACAGATTGAATTGATTAAGATTGATCATAGTGTAAGATTAAGACAATATATGTTCTCATTATGATGGAGAGAATAACAGTTAACATTGGGATTGCTTCCCTTTCGATGTGATGAGAGGTCGAGTGATTTGATGATGTTTCAACATTCTCCCTATGCCCAAGAAGGAGAATTGGACAAACAAAAGCTATTGATATCTGGATCCCCACCTTGATGTCCCATTCCTAGTAGCAGTGTCTCCAGTTTGTTGCAAGAAAATACATAGGAGTGACCGAAGCAAGAAAGTCGAGGAGAGGGGTGGTTAATGAACCAAATTGAGGAGAGGGATGGTTGACTGTGATGAAGGCATGGATCCATAAAAAGTAGAACCAAACCCTATTTATATCCTTAAAAAAGTCCCCCATTGCCCATTATTCTCTAAAATTGTTTAATGAAAAGTTTAGTTAGTATGTATGTATGGGTAGTCACAGAGTCACACTCATATCCAACTCGTGAATCTGATGTTGGGTATGTTGATGGTATATTTTTTTGCGTGACCATGGATCGACATTATAGTATTCTCTAGATTCTCCCTCTATGTTTCTGGATTTACTCTCAAATTCCTCTTCTCTTATTTTCTCCATATATGTTTCCATTGTTTGGTTGTTTTGACATTCTTCAACAAGTCTTGGCTGTTTCACAAAAAAACAAAACTGCATCATAGGAGGAAGTGCATGCAGTGGCTAAAGCCACTAAAAGGACTATTATATTCTAAAATTATATAATAAATCCTAACCAACCTTTTTCTGTGGATGCATAAAATCTAAATAAAGTAAAATAGGAAAACATGGAAGAAAAGAAACGCAAGAGTATGGCGTTGAAATTAGAGCTTTAATCTCGAGATATGTGAACAAAAATACCTATATGAAATAGGATGGATGAATGAGATGAGAGTGAATTTGTTCTTCAAATCTAGCATACAATCTATTCTCTGATCTTGGCTAGCTCTTTCGTACAAACAAGGTTATGTTTTTATTTTCCTTGTTTTTTATTGTAGCATGAACAATGAACGTATCAAATGAAAAAAGTGGAAAAGGACCATTCATATCTCAAATACTTGAGGCAAAGAGGTGACTAACCGATGCAAGAGAGAGACTAGAAGAAGTGAATGATGGTTTTTCTATTAAAGAGGGAAGATTCCTTGCGTGAACCATTAAGCCTTCTGAGATATTTGCTGCTACAACTCCTCCACACATGATGTTTCAACCCCAATATTTCTTAGTTAGTAGCCCTTTGCCATTTTCTTCCAAAATTCACAACAATCTTGATGCCAAGATTCAATTCATCTTTATATAACATTTTTTCTTCTGGTTCTTGACACTGTCTATATTCTAAACCCCCCCCATAGATATCACTACCACCACTAGTCAAAGGCCCGATATTTTCTTGGTAGTGAAGTACCAACCCTTAACAGTTATCCAGTCTTCATATTCAGTGAAGCGATCCTACATTTCAAGGTCGAGTGAAAGCGAGGGTGGGTTCGACCAAACATTCATTTCAATGAATCACTCCAATCATAATACACATATAATAGGCTACCTTAATTCAAGGGGTGAAATCCCTCTCCGAAATGCACCAATGAAAACAAGGTCGACTGTGTCGAAGATGTATAGTGGAGTTTCCATTCGTTCCTCGCATGCTTGGAATAAAATGAAATGATGGCTGGTTCAACTTATCATAGTAGGGGCCTTCCACCCACACAACTTTTATACCTCCCACCCACCCCCTGAAGGAAGGGGAATGAAATTACATAACAATACTTCAATACACCTTCATAAAGCTCCTATTACAAAATTAATCTTACTGTGATACTCTATTAAAGGAATAATACAAGACTTATTCATACCCAAATCTATGCACCACTCCTCGTTGCTTTCAAGCATATGAGACTTCTTTCCTCTGAAAATAAAAGGAAATATCCTTCTAGAAAGCTATCGAAAATCATCCTATGCTTCCTTCTTAGGCTCGAACTGTTCGAGCTCAAAGGAACAAGATTTACGATAGTTCTTTACTCAGAAGTAGAAGAATGATAAGAACTTATTAAGGGCAGGAGAGATCTTGAAGATAGAAAGAGATTCACTGCTTTCCTACAATGATACAGTAAGAATAAGCTACTCTATTAGGGAGACTCCCTAATGTACATTGTATTCAGGCTTATCTATTCCATTAGTTCACCTCAAAGAGCCTATGCTACCTTTACTCCACTTTATCCTCTGCAAAGGATATTCTTCTACTCACAACTAGATGGTGAAAATATATAAAATTATGATTGTTTATGTTTGCATTTCTTTCCTGGGATTTTGTGATTAATATGACAATTATCTTTTTCAGAACAACTACACTTTTAAATATGTCTTTTGGTGATATAACTTGAAAACTTGTTGAATACACAATCTTATTAACATTTCAATATTGTTGATTTATTCTACAGAGAATATGGCATCTTCTCCTTCCCTTCTATTGTCATGATAAGTACTTTTGGTTTATTTTTTATCTGGTACTACTAGAAATAATACATGAGAATTTATCTTTGATTAGTTTAATTTTTTTTTTGCAAATTTGTATCATTGTAAGTTTTTGAATCTACAAACTCAACCAAAATAGTGGGGTGTGCTTGTCAGTTGGGATTTTATGCCTTTTATTTTCTGCAAATACATAATGGCTGCATTGATAGAGTTTCAATAACTTTATTAGCTCTCTTTCATTGGATGCACTAATGGATGCCATTGCATAATGACTATCACAATTGAATTGATTACTACGTGGTGTGAATTGATGCCATTTTGTTTCTCTACTGATTGAATACACGCACATAACCAATTCTATAAATATAGCACATGTATGCACTTTTCTGAATTTATTGTAGCAAGCATAATTGATGGGTTTATGCAATGCAGAAGGAGAATTATTTGGGAAAGTTTCCTTGTGGCACATTGCACCTAGAATGAGTGCCCATTCTCTTGTGACAAATGACAACATTACACTGGATTGCATTATGTTGTGACATATGACATTAGACTGGACAACACAACATTTTCTCTGCAATTTGGTAAGCTTATGGTCCCTGGAAAAGAATGTTGCAATTCCATGGAAGAGGTAAAAACACCTACAATGGAAATGGAAGGGAGTACACCTATAATAGAATATTTTAAAATTCTAGTAGGGGAGACCAGGGATCCTTCAAAAAGGAATTCCATATTTCATACCAAACCTAAATAATTGATTTCACAACAACTTGTTTCTGATGATGATACCGTGGTTAATGTTGAAGGTGTTAGTTAGTATTTGCATACTGCCATCAGTGATCAAAATCCATCTTTTATATCATATTAATGTCTCGTTGAAATTTTTTGCATTCCACTTAGGTCATCATGCAAAAATTTACTCACTGATGGTAGCCCAAAATCCAAAATCACTTTCCACTCTCAAAAATTTGTGTTTACTGGCCAACCTTCATGTGTCTTGTTGAGCATCCATTGACCATGAAGGTTCATTTCATCATGTTTTATATCAGTCAAATTCACCTGAAATTTAGTCATTTAAGGTTCCATTAGGTTACCTAGGTTTTATTTTCCCAAGGTCCAATAAATCACCATCTCACTGCATAACGTCAACAAAATATGAGAGTGAAACAAATAATATATTTTTTAGTTAAATAAAGGTTTACAAGCATTTAACCATGGTTATTGAAAGCCCCAAATTTGATTTCAAAAGGGAATTTATTCCAAGTTGTAAATTTTTACTTCAAAACAGATGTAATAATTTTTATTATAATCTATGTAATTTTATGTCTATTATATGTAATAAGTCACTATTTCAGTTGTATACTCAATTCCATTTGCCAATAGTATCTAAACAAAGGTCATCAAGATTGCCAAAAGCATCATCCTCCTGTCAAAAGAAAAAGGGTCAAAAAGTCAAAAGAAAAGCATTAGTATGAAAGTTTGAAAAGTGACATGAAACATTACAAAGTGGGTGTGCAACTCATAAATCAAAATAATTCAAGTATAAAAGCTCTTAAGACATCTATGCAAACTCCATTTTCACTCCTACACTTTCAAATCTCCTAAAAGAAGATTTTTGAATTTAAGGCGAAATTGGGCAAAACAGATCCAGAGGGTGTGTTTAGACAAGGAAGGGTGTGCTTGACTGGATCGCTGCATGTTTGCCAGAGATTTTAGTGCATTTTTACACAGTGCTGCGCTCTTGTAGCTAAAGGGCACGTTTGATTGGGTCGCTGTGCGTTTTCCTGGGAGGACCAAAAACATGGCAGAACGTCCTCCATTGCCACAAAACTTTGAAATTTGTCATCACACACTTCAGTAAATGAGGCAGGTGGGAAAATATATTCAGCTCTCCCCTCCATTGTTGATCTACATAGGGTTTCTTATTCTTTGCTATCATTTCTAAACTTAAAACCCTAGTAACATATTTTCACTCTTCAATCACATTTCATAGCATTTCGTTACCACCACTATCACTTAAAGACTATCCACTATCACCTCCCTCATACCACAAGTCCTCATTCCCTCCTTATCAAATCTCCTCACAACATTCCATATTTCCCACACCTGTTAGAGCCTGGATCCACCTCAGGCTGAAGGGAGGCAATCCTAGGATAACTACAAACCACGCTTAGTCTCGTAGCTAGCCCTACCAGGTCGAGAGAGGGCTCTCTCCTTGTCAATCTCGACAGAGATGACTTAAAAAATTTAGATTTTAGTCTAGGTATAGTATCTCTAGGGTTTTTGGTTTGATTTGTAGGATTTTGTTGCTGGATCAATTGGAGAAGGCAGATTGGGTCCGGGAAATCAACTCAGGGATACAGTCATGTTCTGTGGGGCAAGGTAGACAAGGTTTTATGTACTAGAAATGGATTGAGATGGTAGTTTAAGATAGCTGAGGAGTTGAGGAGGGTATGAAGAAACCACAAATCCTCTTCAAACAGTTGAAAACATAGAAAATCAAATGCATTCCCTAGACAAAGCATTGTAATTTAGTGTATTTTTCCTTTTCACCTTGATTCATTTAGTTTTAGAAGAGAAAGAGAGATTTTGGATACATATACAACATAAGAAAAAATCATTACAAAGGAGAAACAATACATAAACTCACTGTCACAAGAATCCCACAAAATAGTTGTAAAACCTAGTTTTATTCCTTGCCCAGCTGTAGATACAAATGTACAATGAGTGCTACCACTTCCACAAAAGTCCAACCCTTGCAAATGACTGAAAAAAAGACATCATATAGACCTCAAAACCATCTAAGCTATCCATCAGGGGTTGAATCCATGAGAAAAGGGGTGGTTTCAACCATATCTAAACTAGGAACACAAAAGTAGGCAGTGGAACAGCTTGCCTCTAAAACCAAGGAAACTAATTCATTCAGCTCAAAACCACCTTTGACTTGATGTATCTACCATATCAAGTGTTTCACATCCATAATTATATCAAGTTACATCATTTACCATGCTAATTTCACCAAGAGAGAAAGAAAAAGTCAACTGTAGAGAAAACTAGGCGAAATTTGGCTTTTCTAGCAAAAACTGGCAAAATTCATTTAATGCGTAGCGCCAGAAATTTAATGCACAACACCACTTCAGAGGTCATTTTGAAGGTCTTCCACTCATCCAAATCAGGCCCAAGATGGCTTGTTGGAAATCCCTACCTATCTAGTTTCTGGAACAATTTTAACTTCCTGATTTGGAGGTCATTTTCCCCTCCACAAGTTGATTCTCCCAAGACTGCTTCCTGTGGGTCAAAAAAGTGGTAGAGAAGGCATTTTTTGGGTGTTTTTTGCCCTTTTGGTGGCCAAGATCTTGTCCAAATCTTCTCAAAATTTTTGGGTTTTCTTATTTTTTCATGCTAATTGCAAATATACAATCCATTTTTCAAGAAGGTGTCCCTATCAAAAGCGCAGTGCCAGTGGCACTACGCACCTATTGGAAATCCCTGTGCAAAACATTTAATGCACAGTGCCACTGATTATATGCATAGTGTTGCTTTCAGACTGAGTTTTGGAGGCCTTCTTGGTGTCCAAATTGGGTGCAGGATATCTCATTGGAAATCTTGTCTAGTCTACCTTCTAGATCATGTTGAATGTTTCAATTTTGATTTCATTTTCCCTATCAAAAGTCAAATCTCCCAATACTGGTGAAAATGTGCAAAATGAGGCTGCCTAAATGCAGAGTGCTATTGCAGTCATCATTTTAAGGTCTTTCGCAACTCCAAATTGAGCTCATGATAGCTCATTGGAAAGATATTTGTGTCTAGCTATCATTTAACTCATCAAGAAAGTCATTTCACCAACCAGGCTAGGAGAAATCGTGATTTTCCCAAGGCCACTCCAAAGGTGCAGCAACCCTCCTGAGGCAACTTTAGTTTTGACATTTGTCTAAAGCCATGACACCTATATAAAAAGTGAATGGGGTTTTTCTTCCTTGGCCTATTATGGACAAACACCTCTCTCACGTTTTTCAAATTTAACTTCCATTTCTCAGAAACATCATTTGAGTAAAAACTACCCCGATGTGTGGAACAAGGGCTTTGTAGAAATGAAGGGAAACGAAGGGGATAAGGGGCTGATAAATTCTCGAGAAGATTTTGGAAAATAAGGAGGGATGTGAGGAAGGAAGGGAAAGTGGAAGTTCAAAAATTGAGTGAGGGGAAGGGGTCCAAAAGGGCAAAACATAGGCCTAGCCTAGAAAATTGTCAAGTTGAAGCAAGAAGCTAGGGTTTGTGGGAAAATGATGAATTTGAAGGATATCAGTGATGGGAAGTGATTAAGAAGGTACATTAAGGATAGGGGAAGGTGTATGAGCATCAAGATACAAGTTTTGTTGATTATTTGACCATCCAAGAGAAATTACCTTCAAAACCCTAGGAGAGGGAAATGAGCCTTACCTAGGTACAACTGAAGCACGAACAAGGTGTAAAATGACAAATTGGAACCTGAAATAATGATGAAAACTTTTGAATGATGGTACACTCACCCGAATGGTGATATGGACTGAAACTTGGAAAACTTTGAAATGAGTGAAAATAAATCCTAGACCTAATACCTAGTGAACAAATTTTACTTGAAGACTCACTGAAATGACAAAATTTGACCTTGACACCTTAAAATCACTTTGTAAGAGCATGTTTGATCACTGGAGGAAGGCTTCAAAGACTGACACTAACATTGGCTCCAATGGGGATGGTAGCTCCTTGGAGTTGCCAAGAACACCGTAGACCTAGTAGCCTTATCCATTGGGCAATGGAGTCAAAAAGGCATACAAACATTTTGTATTCCCAATCTTCAAAGGGAAGGAATCAAATGCAGGTCTAGGATCTTCTCTTAGATACAGTATACTTCGTAAAGCCTTCTTTACATTCTCAAGAAAAGAGAAGAAATAATTTATCACAAAGAACATAATGTCTTGGATGAAATTCCAACTTGAATACCTGATCTTTCCATATTGTGCTTTAATGCGCAACACCACTACAGAGGCCATTTTGAAGGCCTTCCACTCATCCCAATCAGGCCCAAGATGGCTTGTTGGAAAGACCTACCTGTCTAGTTTCTGGAATAATTTGCATTTCCTGATTTGGAGGTCATTTGCCCCTCCAAAAGTTGATTCTCCCAAGAATGCTTCCTCTGGGTCAAAAAAGTGGCAGAGAAGGCATTTTTTGGGTGTTTTTTTCCCTTTTGGTGGCCAAGATCTTGTCCAAATTTTCTCAAAATTTTTGGGTTTTCTTATTTTTTCATGCTGATTCCAAATATGCAAGCCATTTTGCATGGATGTGTCCCTATCAAAAGTGCAGCGCCAGTGGCAGTGCACACCTATTGGAAATCCCTGTGCAAAAAATTTAATGTGCAGCGCCACTGATTCTATGCGCAGTTCTGCTTTCAAACTAAGTTTTGGAGGCATTCCTTGTGTCCAAATTGGGTGAAGGATAGCTCATTAGAAAGCTTGTCTAGTCTACTTTCCAGATCATCTTGAATGTTTCAATTTGGAGTTCATTTGCTTTGTCAAAAGGCAAATCTCCCAAGACTGGTGAAAATGTGCAAAATGAGGCTACCTAAATGCAGAGTGCTGTTGCAGTCAACTTTTTAAGGTCTTTCTCAACTCCAAATTGAGATCATGATAGCTCATTGGAAATATATTTGTGTCTAACTGTCATTGAACTCATCTAGCAAGTCATTTGGCCAACCAGGCTAGGCAAAAACGCGATTTACCCAAAGCCACTCCGGAGGTGCAACAACCCTCCTGAGGCAACTTTATTTTTGACATTTCTATAAAACCATGACACCTGTGTAAAAAGTGATGGATTTTTTTCTTCCTTGGCCAATTATGGACAAAGCCCTCACTCATGTTTTTCAAATTCATCTTCTATTTCTCAGAAACATCATTGAGTAAAACCTACCCCGATGTGTGGAACAGGGGCTTTGTAGAAATGAAGGGAAATGAAGGGGATAAGGGGCTAATAAATTCTTGAGAAGGTTTTGGAAAATAGGGAGGGATTTTAGGAAGGAAGGGAAAGTGGAATTTCAAAAATTGAGTGAAGGGAAGGGGTCCAAAAGGGAAAAACATAGGCCTAGCCTAGAAAATTGTCAAATTGTAGCAAGAAGCTAGGATTTGTGGGAAAATGATGAATTTGAAGGATATCAGTGATGGGAAGTGCTTAAGAAGGTACATTAAGGATAGGGGAAGGTGTATGAGCATCAGGATACAAGTTTTGTTGATGATTTGTCCATCCAAGAGAAATTACTTTCAAAACCCTATGAGAGGAAAATGAGCCTTACCTAGGTACAACTGAAGCATGAACAAGGTGTAAAATGACCCATTGGAACCTGAGTTGAAGACAAGGTTTACTCTCTTGCTTCTTATGATAATTTATAAACTTTGAACTTAAGAGATCTTAAAACATGCTATCTACAAAATCAGAACTTGAATAAGAGTGTAAACATGCAGCTACATAAACCAAACAAAAAATGAAGTACTGAAAATGAGATTACTATCTCTATTGTCCATCCTAATTGCAAAATTGAAATCTAATAAATTGTTGCTTGGAAACTAGTCAATGATTTCATCCATAATCACAACATTTCGCCAATTAACTTCTAAAATGGGGTTAAGCTAAAGGCTTCAGAAATATCATCATATGGCATGAAAAGAATCACATCTAAATTATCTAATTTGCACACTAATGAAAGTAAAGCCAATTACTTCATCTATAATCACAATATTTCACCAATTAACTTCTGAAACAGGGTTAAGCTAAAGGCTCCAGAAATATCATCATATAGCATGAAGAACTAACATCTAAACTATCTACTTGCAAATTAATGAAAGCGAAATCAATTACTTCACCTATAATCAAAATATCTCGCCAATTAACTTCTAAAATGGGGTTAAGCTAAAGGCTTCAGAAATATCATCATATAGCATGAAGAACTGATATGTAAACTATCTTGAACAATAAACAAATCTCACTAAGTAAAATCATAAACAATTGAAATTCAAAACTAAAGTTCAACAGAGGAAGAAAGTCTCAATATCACCACTTGATGCAAAAATTACACTAAGAAGCTCGAGCATAACCAGACTTAAAGAACTATCCTGAAGTGCACCTATCAGTGTTAGTAAGAAATATGACAAGCTGCAAAAACATGTACAGGGTTAGGATGATTAAGATCATAAGCAAAACATGAGAAATGTACAATTCAAATGAAAGAAAATATACATGAAAACTATACAAAAAAAATAGAAGGACCTCAGCTACGCAGGGGCCCTCTGCACAGCTTTGGACTAACACGCTGTTACTTCAAACACACCTAAACAACCATGTGAAAAATAGAGTTTTGTATTATGAAGCAGAGTAATATGTCTCTCAGTTACAGAACAACAAAATAATGCTATAACAAAAATATCAAGAACATCCTATATGCATTGCATACACTTATATTTATAGAGAAAATGGATAACTATATCTCAGAGGAATTTCTTCAACGATGGACACGTGGACAGGTCAAAATCCAAGGGTTTAGCCTCTTGATTTCCATGATCAATAAATCTATGCAAGGTGGATGTTGGATTGCATTATGGAGATGGCATGCAGGTGGAAAAAATGGATCCAAGAGTTCAGGAATGGCTTTGGGCTTCTTTTATGTGTAGGAATAGAGTTCCAGTTAGCATAGAACTCTCCGTTGACCTCCCTTTGACCAGGACCTTTCCGTTCAAATTTGGCTAAGTAAATAGGACGTCAACCATGTGTGGATAACCCCTGAGTTGCCCATGTGTCTCATTCCTCCTACTGATACGTGTAACCTACAAAACAATGGAAATGGCTGCGGAATTGCCAGTTAGCTGTGGAAAGTGGCTACATTCCGTAGCTGATAAACAAAACCTAGATCAAATAGCACATAATGATATAATTTGAAAATCACTCAAATACACTCCTGAAATCAACATGTAACAACCTTTGATAGCTTAAGATGCATTGACATGGGAAAATTGAAGAGAAAAGGTTTAAGTAAATGCTTGGAAGAGAGGTAGTTTTGGGGCTCAACACATGTGAGGGTAGGTTTTCTAGACTCTATTCCTATCATATTGGGTTACTCATGCATTTCACAAGAGTCAAAATGCTCAATCTACCCCACTATATTTACTAGGACATTGACAATATATCATTCATTACCCGAAGAAAGGATTATGATCATCAAATGCATAACATATTTCACCACATTCCCATCAAAATGATAGTCCTACACCACCTTGATCAGCTTAACATTGCATGGGACACTTTCATATCCAATGATATTTTCATAGTCCCACCTATTCAGCATGGCCAAGAAGCACCTTCATCTTCTCACCCATCCACCTCCATTACTCCACCTTAGCCCATACATCATCCATGTTCATCCGATGAGTCAGCCACACCATCACCTCCATCATCACCATTTCATGAGCCTATTCATTCACCTGGTATGGATGAAGGCGGTGGGCATGAGCATATTGATCATGGTGAGAGAAGCAAGCCCAAAGGGTTTGGTTTAGGTACCTTGGCATACACCTATCAGAGAGGGAATAGGCAAGTGTTTACCCAAATTATTGTGGGAGGGGCCTTGCTTTCTTCATCTGAAAAGAAGGTACAAAAGGGTAAGTGAAAGGTTAAAGAGATAGAGATCCAGCAGCAAGAGGAATACCTCCATGAGATAGAGCATTATTTTCAGTTAGTTGACTAATATGTGCATGATGACAGTGGAAGCACAATTATTGTCATCAAGGAGAATAATTCACTCATAGGAGATCTCCAGGTAAACTTGCAAAGGGCCAAATACATTATTCTTATTATGAGCAGGAGAACAGGCAATTTGAGGTCAAACATGAGCTTATGGAGATTCAGCTTAGAAAAGAAAAGAGAGAGGTTGAAAAGGCTAAGGCCTTACTTGATGAGGGATATGGATAGTATGGTGAACATCTCAATGAGCAGGTACTGAGAAGAAGGCCAAGGACTAGAGGCCTAAAGAGAGCCTTGGAGCTAGAAAGGCAAAAGGAGGCAGAACTAGCCAATGAGCTCACCTTGAATGAGAAATTTACCAAAATGGTAAATGAGAACTGGGAACATTGGAGTTTGGTCCTCTGGATGATAGAACTAAGCTTCACTAAGGCTGATTCAATGATTACAGTGCCTAGATTGTAGAAGCTGGCCTCAAGGAGACAACGAGGCAAATTTTGCATCTTGCTCTAGTTGATTTGGTTGAAGAAGATAAGAGCTTGTTCAAAAGAAAAGACGGGTACATATCAAAAGTTCGATTAGACTTCCTCCCATTAGTAATTTCTCAATCATTAGCAAGTTCAGGTTTTGCTATTGAAGACTTTCCTTTAAAAATAATCTATGTTCAGCTCAAAGTCTTAGATCTGAGCCTATTGAGTGACCCTGTTAAGATACTAGCTTCTAAAATATGCACCAGGTCAAACTCTAACCCTAATCTTCCTTCTCCGGTTGATAACCCTGAGAGGTTTTTTAGAAAGCCTAAAGTCCCTATTCCTAAGACTGAAACCCCTAAATTGGCAAGGACCACCTCCTTACCATATAAACTACATAGTATCGAGGATATACCTTTCGACATTAAATTTAAGTTATCCTTGTTTCAATGAAAGTTTGAGTCTAGTCTTACTGAAGAAGTATTCGATCATATAAAGTTTGACTCATATCTTTCTGACTCAAAGTCATTGTTTAATCGACCTTCTGCTGCTTCTCAGTCTTTAAAACTTGAGCACGAGGTTTGGTCAAATTTTGACAAACTTCAAAGCCTAGCGGATCAGTTACAGATCACTGCTGAAAAGGCTTATATTCAGTATCAACTTGAGCTCTTATCTTCTGTCACACCCTCTACTACACCTCCCCTTGATTCTGACACCTTAAACCTTCTCTCCTTGACTTAACACAAAAAGAGCGTTGGGTGGGTACACCAATTTTCCCATATATTGGGTGTGACTTCCTGCTCTGCAGGATGGAGGTTGTCCATCAAAATGTCCACCTCACCCCCTCCATCTTCATCTTAACATACACAACCCATTGCAATTCCCATCCACCATTCCTCGGGAGTTATGGCGAGATTTTCAGCTTTGCTGCTACCTGGTCAGTTGGCAGCGTTACCTCAAACCTATGGCCAGAGTCTTCCTCTATTTGATGGTAGCCCAGGAGTAACAGCACAACAACATATTGATAAGATGGCTGATTTCATTGAATTAGAGGAATTTGATGAAGATGATGCTAAAATGAGACTGATAGCTCAAATGTTTTTGGGAGATGTCAAAAAATGGTTTTGTGGTTTGGCAGCAAGCTCTATTAATTATTCGACCAAGTTCAATGAGTTTTTTTTAGCTAGATGGTGGGAAAAGAAGAATCCATTGCAGATCTTGGCGGAATATGACACCTTGAAGAGGAATCCTAATGAGATGGTTCAGGAATTCACTATAAGATTCAATCAGGTATACAATTCTATTCTGGACAATATGAAACCTCCACCTGATTTGGCACTTCAGCATTACTTAGATGCTTTTGATCTAGAGATGGCCTATCATTTGAGGGAAATGGATCCCACAACTCTTGAAGATATGCAGAACAATGTGGTAAGTGTGGTAGCAAACTTGATGATCAATAAGTCTCAATTGAAACATGAGAAACTGAAAAAGAGAGTGACAATCAAAGAAGAACCTTCTACTTCTACCAATATGAAACTAGATGCATTAATAAAAAACGTGGATAGAATGGTCGGCTTGGTGATAAATTCAGCTAGATCTCTAGAGCCACAAGTTATAAAGCCTAACTTCAAAAATCAACTGCAACCTCAGTTCAGGATAAAACAAAGAGAGCAGAAGGCTTTTGAAGCATCGACATCTCAGCAGCCTATTCGGACACCCTTGTAGCATAATTATGCTCAAGGAGAATATGATGATGGAACAAAATCAATTGTTGAGGAAAATGACTACTTTAGGGAAGATCACTATCCCATTTTCTTGACTGAAGATGAGAAATATGTCGAGAAGGTAGAGGAGCCTAAAGATCACAACTACATACTCGCAAGTGACAATGCATTGGAAACCCAAACCAATGATTATCAAAGAGGATATTTGAATGCTCTCAGTTCTCAGTAGAATCAATATTCTTTGAGGAATAGAGATGTCCCAATCACTCAGAAAAGGACATCACAACAAAAAGACACCCAACAAAAATCAAATCCTCAAGGAGGTCAAAACAAAGGTAAGGAGCTAACAGTAACTGATCAAAGCAGAGAAAAACAACAATCTACAAGTAGTTCGAACAAGGATCATGACAGCCAAAGGAAGGATCAGATACCAAGAGATCTTCCCGAGAAGAGAGACAATGTCCAAAAAGAGGTAGATAAAACTAGCTCTTTCAATCTAGAAACTGAAATTTCAAAGTTGAAAGTATCAATCCCTCTCATTGAACTTGTCAAAAATAACCATTATAAGTCCGACATAATTAAAATGCTTAAATTTGATCCTACGTTTGACATAGTTAATATTGAATATGACCAACCTGAATTTATTTTTGGTCTAGCCATAGATGGTCAGTTAGGTGATAGTGATGTTCCTCCATTTTATCTCAGTTTAAGAATTCACCAATTTATTCTTCACAAATCCATGCTTGACTCCGGAGCCTCTCATAACTTAATGCTAAAGGCCATCATGGATAGGTTGGGTCTAGATATAACTCGTGAGTATCATGACTTGTATTCTTTTGATTCCGGAAAGGTCAGTTGTCTTGGTCTAATTAAAGACTTGGTAGTATCTCTAGATCAAATCCCTGCCAAGAATGTTTTAATGGACGTTGTGGTAGCTGATATACCATCACATTTTGGCATGTTATTTTTGAGATCCTAGGGAGAAAAATTAAGAGGCATGCTGCAATTAGACTTCTCCTATGCTACCATTCTAGTTTTCGGGCAATTGAGAAAGTTGTACCAAGAAAACAAAATGAAGTTTATGATAAATAACAAGGAGAAACCCAACAATCATCCCATAAATGTTGTACATACAGATTTAGAATCATTTATTTTGTATAATGATAGTGGACTGAATGATGTGGATAGTCATCTTGTAGAGATTAAAGATGTACCGGACATTTTCAACACTCTAAGGACAATTTCAGACCAAGAAAGAGAAGCACTGCAAAACTCATCCGAAAAGCCGTCAGACAAGGCAGAAAAAGGTTCATATCATTCATCTAAAAAGGTAATGGAAACTTTCGAAGAATCTGAAGTGAAAGTTCATAAAATTGACCCAAAACAGCAAAAAGATGGAAAACTCTTGGAGGAGGAAAATGGCCTTTGGACCATGGACTTTGATGGTACCTTTGGGAAAGACGGAGCAAGTATTGGTATTTGGATTCGAAGTCCACATCATCATCAACAAGCTAATCTCCCTTAGCATGTTATATTGTGTTCATATAAGTTAGCTTTTGATTGCACTAACAATGAGGCAGAGTATGAGGCATTGATCACAAGTTTGAAGATCTTGAAGAGGTTAGGTGCTCGCAAAATTTCCATGTATGGTGATTCAGAACTTGTAATCAAGCAAGTTAAAGGTGAATATCAAGATCACCATCCACAAATGAAATAGTATAGAAATGCAGTTTTATATATTCTTAGAATGTTTCCCGAATATACACTTTTAGTTGTACCAAGGATTCAAAATATTATTGCGGATTCATTAGCTACAACTCCAAGTAATTTTAAAATTCCAATTTTTTCTAACAAGAAATTCGAGATTCATGTGAAGCATTGGCCCTCAATTCCTGATAACTTACGATATTGGCAAGTATTCTCAGATGAAAAACAGTTGAATAACTTTCTTTAGAGTGAAGGAGAGTTTGAAAATTGTTTTATGGATGAAGTCTATGATGAAGATGATCAAGTCATCGAGGCAGCTCAGGTTAATATACTATAGATAAAAGATAACAATATTCGAAAGGTCTCATACCTTTGGAAGACTTGTTTGATGAGGATGATGTAGCAAGGAAGCCTACATTGGTTCCTACAGAGAAAGGTGTCGAAGACATGAACATCGGAACAACAGACAAACCAAAAATGATCAAGCTGTCCAAATCATTATCTCCCGAAGCAAAAGAGAAATACATTCGTTTACTGTCTGAATTTTTTGATGTCTTTGCTTCAAATTATGCAGATTTGAAGGAGTATGATAAGAAGATAATTCAACACAAAATTCCAATTAAGCATGATCAAAATCCCTTTAGGCAAAAACTAAGAAGGATCAATCCAAGATTGCTACCATCCATAGAAAAAGAAGTTAATAGACTCTACAAGGCGAGCATCATTGTTCCCATCAGATTTTCCGACTGGATATCAAATCTAGTTCCAGTGAGAAAGAAGACCAGGGAGATAAGGCTTTGCATAGACTTCAGAATTTTGAACAAAGTGTCTTTGAAAGACAATTACCCACTTCCAAAAATAGACCATATTCTTCAAAGAGTTGTTGGCTCTTCCCGACTTTCACTTTTGGATGATTATTCTAGTTATAATCAACTTTTAGTGCATGAGGACGATCAGGCTAAGATGAAATTCACCACACCTTGGGGCACATTTAAATATGAAAAGATGCCATTTGGTCTAAAAAATGCAGGGGCCACCTTTCAACATGCCATGGACATAGCATTTTCAAATGAAAAATATGTTTTCCTAGTTGTATACTTAGGTTATGTAACCATATTTTCACATTTAGATGATGAACATTTGCATCATTTAAGAATCATTTTTCAAAAGTGTAGAAAGTTCAGAATCTCTCTCAATCCAAAGAAAAGTCTGTTTTCTTTGGAGGAAGGCAAACTCCTCGGCCACATTATTTCTAAACACGACATTCAGATCGACCCTTCAAGAGTAGAAGCCATTCAACAAATTGATTTTCCTCACAGGAAAAAGGAAATCCAAGCTTTCAATGGTAAGATGATTTTCTTACGAATATTTATTCCTAATTTGGCCGAGCATCTTAGAGAAATGACCAATATGTTGAAAAAGGATAATGAGATAAAATGGTCCGAAGAAGCTCGTAAGTCCTTTCTTGCAGTCAAGCTTGCCTTAAATACTGCACCTGTTTTGATTAGTCCTGATTATACCGATGATTTTATCATATTTTCATTTTCCTCCGAGAATACTATGGCAGTGATGCTAATGCAAAAATGGTATAAAATCGAGCTGCCAATTGCATTTTCAGTTGCAACATCAGGGATGCAGCTCTTAAGTACAATATCATTCAAAAACAAGCATTAGCTTTGGTAAAGGAAATCAAAGATTTCAGAGTTTACATCTTACATTTGCACACTCTTGCTTATGTGCCTAATGCAGGGGTAAAAGAAGTCCTTGTGTAGAATGACCCAGAAGGTAGAAGAGGAAGATGGATAGCAACACTATTAGAATATGATCTTGAGATCAGGCCTACAAAGTTGATCAAGGGTCAAGGCTTAGCCAAACTCATGGCCGAGTAAAACCTTCATGCTCTAGACATCAACCTTGTGGCAACATTGTTGGACAATCAAGAAGAAGTGGATCTCATTCAAGTATCTGATATATTTATCTCGTCTCGACGATATTATGATATTATTTATGAGCTTTAGCCTCTAAATCCCCCTCCAGGCATGTCTAAGGCTAATACTAGGTCATTGAAGTTGAAGGCTTCTAGATATTGTATCATGAACAATGCACTTTATTGGAAAGATCTGGGAGGTGTATTATTGAACTGTTTGACAGAAGATGAGTCTAAAGAAGTAATAAATGACTTCCACAAAGGAGATTGTGGGGGTCAGTTGTATTAGAAGACTACAACCAACAAATTAATGAGAGCAGGTTACTATTGGCCTACACTTTTTGCAGATATCTACAAGGCAGCGATGAGTTGTGATGAATGTCAAGTTTTCCAAGGTAAAAGAAAGCTTCTTCCTTTGCCTCTACAACCTATATCAGTTAATGCACCTTTTCAGCAGTGGGGCCTAGATTTCATGGGTGAGATCAATCCATCATCATCCACACAACACAAGTGGATATTGACAGCTATGGACTACTTCAAAAAATGGATCGAAGCAATCCCAACCAGGCAAGTAACCGATTCAGTTATCATTCATTTTTTAGAAACTAATATCTTGTCCCGTTTTGGTTGTCCTCCTAAGATTATCATAGACAACGTGGAAGCATTTAAGTCCAAAAAGATGACTAAGTTTTGTGACAAGTACAACATAAATTTGGGACATTCTACAACATACTATCTGCAGGTAATGGTTTGGCAGAGTCCTCCAATAAATCCTTAATCAACATCATCAAGAAAATGTTGGAGGCCAACAAAAATAATTGGCACAAAAAACTGATCAATGCATTGTGGGCAGATTGGGTGACTAGTAAGAAATCTCGTGGGCTTTCTCCTTTTCAAATTGTGTATGGAGTAGATACTATTTTTCCTACATCATTAGTAGTTTCGGTCATCAAATTGTTACAAGAAGTGGGAAGTGAAGAGAATGATATGCAACGTCGAATCAATCAAATGATTCACTTAGAACATACATGGGAAGAAGTATTTCAGAACACCTCCAAGCTTCATGAGAAGATAAAGAGGATCTATGATTGGAAAACAAAGGAAGATGATTCAAAATCGAATATGTGGTACTGTTTGGGATGCTATAAATGAGGACAAGGGTAAGCATGGAAAACTCAAGAATTTATGGAAAGGCCCTTATCAGATTTCATCTTTCTAGGGACAAAATGCTTTTTGTTGGAGGATATGAATAGATAACCATGCTTAGGAAGACCAGTCAATGGTAGGCTCCTAAAGTATTATCTTTTCTGAATTGTCCTAGTTTCATTGTACATACATTTTAAAATTCCTACAATTGTGTAGCCGAAGATCATTGGAGTTCGGAGCCCGAAGTGAAGGCCATGGAGCTTCATTGATTCTGTGCTCTTTTAGGATTTAGTCCTTAGTCATGTAGGTTAGTTTCAAGTTAGTTTTGAGTTTTTGACCGTATTGGTCCATATGGTAAGGCTACTTGGTCTACGGTGCTCTTGGCACCTCCAAGGAGCTACCATCCCCAAATAAGGCCAATGTTAGAGTCAGTGTTTGCATACCACCATCAGTGATCAAAATACCTCTTTTATATCATATTAGTGTCCTGTTGAAATTTTTTGTATTCCACTTAGGTCATCATGTAAAAATTTACTCACTGATGGTAGCCCAAAATCCAAAATCACTTTCCCCTCTCAAAAATTTTTGTTTGCTGGCCCACCTTCATGTGCCTTGCTGAGAATCCATTAACCGTGAAGGCTCATTTCATCATGTTTTATATCAGTCAAATTCACCTGAAATTCAGTCATTTAAGGTTCCATTAGGTTACCTAGGTTCTATTTTCCCAAGGTCCAATAAATCACCATCTCACTGCATAAGGTCAGCAAAATATGAGAGTGAAACAAATGACATATTTTTCAGTTAAATAAATGTTTACAATTATTTAACCATGGTTACTGAAAGCCCCAAATTTGATTTCAAAAGGGAATTTATTCCAATTTGTAAATTTTTACTTCAAAACAGATGTAATACTTTTTATTTTCATCTATGTAATTTTATGTCTATTATATGTAATAAGTCACTATTTCAGCTGAATACTCAATTCCATTTGTCAATAGTATCCAAACAAAGGTCATCAAGATTGCCAAAAGGATCATCCACCTATCAAAAGAAAAAGGGTTAGAAAGTCAAAAGAAAAGCATTAGTATGAAAGTTTGAAAAGCGACATGAAACATTACAAAGTGGGTGCGAAGCTCATAAATCAAAATAATTCAAGTATAAAAGCTCTTAAGACATCTATGCAAACTCCATTTGAACTCCTACACTTTCAAATCTCCTCAGCAAAAGAAGAACACAAAATTGGGCAAAACAAAGCCAGAGGGCATGTTTAGACAAGGAACGGTGCATTTGACTAGGTCATTGCACGTTTGCCAGAGATTTCAGTGCATTTTTACATGGTGCTTGGCTCCTGTAGCTGAAGGGTGCATTTGACTGGGTCGCTGCACATTTGCTTGGGAGGACCAAAGACATGCTAGAACGTCCTCCATCACCACCAAACTTCGAAATTTGTCATCACACACTTCAGTAAATGAGGTAGGTGGGAAAATATATTCAACCCTCCCCTCCATTGTTGATCTACATAGGGTTTCTTAGTCTTTGCTGTCATTTCTAAACTCAAAACCCTAGTAACATATTTTCACTCTTCAATCACATTACTTAGCATTTTTTTACCACTCCTATCACTTAAATACTATCCACTATCACCTCCCTCATACCACACATCCCCATTCCCTCCTCATCAAATCTCCTCACATCATTCCATATTTCCCACACCCACAGTCCATTTTATCATCTCCCTAGGATTTTGAAAGCAATAACTCATGGCAGAACAAGAGCACAGAAGTAATAGTGAGGAAGAAAGACAAGAGAGGAGGAGATATAAGAAAGGAGGAAGAATCATTAGACATGAACCAACCAAAACCATAGAACTCATGGAATCTCCCATCACTGTGGGAAGATTTAAACATATGGGATGTTTTGAGTTTTGTGAGAAAGTGGAAAGGATCCAACATCATCCTGAGTTGACTAGATTATTCATCACCAACCTCCATGACAACCAGGCAACCCATGCTGGTGTCACCTTCACCATATCTCCTGTTATTATATTAGCTGCCACTGGGATCCCAAATACTGCAGAAAAATGGTTTAAACAAGGAGAATTATATCACTACTATTATGAGCCATATCTTAAACCAATCTACAAGAATGAGAGAAAGAGGATTTTTCCTTTCTCTTACCTCCTAGAAAAATATGTTCCCATGATGAAAATCGTCATGAAGTACTTCACATGTGAGGGTAGGTTTTCTAGACTCTATTCCTATCATATTTAGTTACTCATGCATTTCACAAGAGTCAAAATGCTCAATCTACCCCACTATATTTACGGGACATTGACAATATGTCATTCATTGCTCGAAGAAAGGATTATGATCATAAAATGCATAGCATATTTCACCACTCTCTCATCAGAATGATAGTCCTACACCACCTTGATCAGCTTAACATTGCATGGGACACTTTCATATCCAATGAGAATTTCACATTCCCACCTATTCAGCATGGCCAAGAAGCACCTTCATCTTCTCACCCATCCACCTCCATTCCTCCACATCAGCCCATAAATCATACATATTCATCTGATGATTCAACCACGCCCTCACCTCCATCATCACCATTTCATGAGCCTATTCATTCACCTCGCAGGGATGAAGGCAGTGGGCAAGAGCATATTGATCATGGTGAGAGCAGCAAGCCCAAAGGGGTTGGTTAGGTACCTTGGCATACACCTATCAAAGAGGGCATATGAAAGTGTTTTCCGCACTAGTTATGGGAGGGGCCTTGCTTTCTTCATCAGAAAAGAAGGTATAGAAGGGTAAGGAAAAGGTTAAAGAGGCAGAGATCCAGCAGCAGGAGGAAGACCTCCATGAGATAGAGCATGATTTTCAGTTAGTTGACTAAGATGGGCATGATGACAGTGATAGCACAACTATTTTCATCAAGGAGAATAATGCACTCATAGGAGAGCTTCAGGTAAACTTGCAAAGGGCCAAATACATTATTTCCTACTATGAGAAGGAGAATAGGCAGTTTGAGGTCAAACATGAGCTTTTGGAGATTAAACTTAGAAAAGCAAAGAGAGAGGATGAAAATGATAAGGCCTTACTTGATGAGGCATATGGAAATTATGGTGAATATCTCGATGAGTAGGTACCGAGAAGAAGGCTAAGGACTAGAGGCCTAAAGAGAGCCTTGGAGCTAGAAAGGCAAAAGGATGTAGAACTAGCCAATGAGCTCACTTTGAATGAGCAATTTGCCAAAATGGTAAATGAGAACCAGGAACATTGGATTAAGAGGGTAAATGGTCATCTTGAGAACCTCTTAGACAAGGCTATCATGGATTTTTAGATTCAGAGAAGGATGGCAAAGTACTATGCCATGAGAAACAAAATTGCAAGGGCCAAGATCAAAAGAGCTCATGCAAAAATTGACGCCTTGACCAAGAAAGAGGAGAAAAAGAGGCTATATATTCTTGCTGAGGCATCACTCCATGCCTCAAACATATGATCAGCTATCAGCCCACCAATTTTGACCACTTTTGAACAAATTTTGCAACTCGTGATTTTCTATGTTTTTTGAAGGAGTTTTAGCGCAACAAAATGTTCAAACGCGCACCACTTTGGACAATGCGCTCCATTTTGGAGCATCCAATGAGCAAATGGTCAGGAATTTTAGATTCATAGTGATGAGGACATGCACCCTATGCATTTTCTAAGAACTTGGAGGAAAACTGGTCAGTCAAAAGGGTCAAAAACCATCAACAAAACACCTTTCTGCCTCTTTTTTGGCCTGGTCATTGTGCGTTTACCGGTCTTGGGAGATCGGAATTTTGATAGAGAAAATGACCTCCAAATGGAAGATGAATGGCATATTTGGAAAGTAGACTTAAAGGTCTTTCCAACGAGCTATCTTGGAGAAATTTAAGACACCAGGAAGGCATCCAAAATAATCCCTAAAGTTGAAGTGTGTGTTTGACACTAAAAGGGCACGTTTGACAGTTCAAGGGCGTGTTTGACAACCTTCTACATTTTTACAGTTTCACTCTAAATTCCCTTTCACCTAAGGGGAATTGATGTTTTACTCATGTAATTGATCAATATGATGTAATTATTATGTTTTTTACTATTATCTAGGGTAAATACATCAATCAAATGGCCTACATGGCATGTAATGAATCAGTTTGCTAGAGTTAGGGATGAGTCACTTTGACCACCCTACACTCTAGCTATCAGTTTAGTTTTTCTTGAAACTACTCCTCCTCTCATGGATTTGAACCCTGAGGCTAGGATTAGCTGTTTTGAGGCCTATATTATGTATTTTATTAGTCATTTCACAGGTTGGAATCAGTTGGATGTTTGGCTATTGATTAGAGACACTAGTGTAACCAATATTTGGCAAAAATTAATGAATCAGTTGCAGCTATTTTGGTGGAATACCTGTGGTATGGAATTTTGACATAGTTTCCTCTTATGTTTCATATGTTTGAATTTTTTGTACTCCCATATTACAATTCACTTCTATGATATGCTGGTTTTCAAGTTGACAAGCAAAAAACATTTTATATGCTCTGTTTTGGGGAAATCTACATAGTTTGTCCATTTTCTTTAGTATAGAAAGAATACATGCTTTTCTTTCTATTTCTAGCACCTCACTAGTCTTATCCATCTCATTTCATAACCTTAAAGTTTTTGAGTTCCTACCTACCTTTCTCCACCAGATGTCTGCAATCATACCCTCATTTGCCTTGACCTAGTCTTTTTGACCTAATCCTCTTCCAACAACCTAACCAAAATCAAATCAAGCAATTCTTTGCACTTTACATCTAGCTTAAAACCCTAATTAAGCCCTCTTGCCTGTGATCCCTTGGAGAGAGCCCTCTCCAATTTGGTAGGGCTAGCTACCAAGCTAAGAGATTGGTTTGTGGTTACCTTAGCTGGACTCTTCCTCAACCTTGGAGATTCAGAGGAGTGATAACAGAAGGAATGGAGTATATGAGGATAACTGTGGAAAATAATTTAAATTTGATTTACAAAGATGCATCTTCATTTAGACTCATTGCTGGCATAAAAAATTTTAGAGTTGCAACCTATAATTGGCACCTTACTAGCTAATAATAGTGAGGATGCGAAGTTGATGCCATATGAAGAAGTGAAATAATCTAGCATTGAGATTGCATCCAAAAATGGCAAGAACACTACTGGAATATTTTCACCGAACACTGATGAGGATACCAAATCGGCACCACTAAAGAGGGCTACCATTGAGACATTGTCAACTCATAGAATGAAATATACCAAATTGATATCATGTGGAGAAATGAACCTTTCTACGAGTGAAACTTCCTCTGAAACTGACAAAAGCACTAGTTAGACCTTTTTAGTAAATAACAACAAAGACATCAAATTGACACGAGATGAAGTGAAACATCAAAAATGAGAATTGGGTTTAATTAGCCTTTCATAGAGAAAAAAATTAAAGAGTTATGCTGATGAAGTCCTGTTGAGGGCCCCGAAATCGGGTCAACAACAAGGGGGATACCCACCCAGTCGGAAACCTGGTTGGCGGCTCCTTGCCCGTTTGGTGTGGCGGGTGCGACTGGGGATGATGGGACCAGCTTCCCAATCTAAAATATGTGTGTGTGTGTGTGTGTAGATTTTGAAGACACTAATCTAAAGGCAATTTTAAACTAATTTAATTCTAGACTCTAAACTGACTCTATGCTACTGTAATCTAACAAAAACAACACATCTAATCTATACTAACCTGGGGTAAAAATTCTTTCATTATGCGATCTAAAAAGATTTCATACAACAACTGGTAATAAAGATCATTCAGCTATCATAAGAATATAAATCAATTTAAGATGAACCGTTCTGCATAAGAAGTTAGGCAAAACAGTTGTGAACAACATATCGCATAATCAGTTATTCATATGTTAAGCACAAACAAATGATCCCATCGTACAAAAGTGCCAAATGGTAATCCAGACATTCATACATTAACATATAAACAAATCAGTTGTATATCACTCTAAGAATATGAGCAGAAATTAATCAAGAGATAAAAGTACCATTTATGACTGGTTTCACTCACAAACTTCAAGCAATAACGATTTATCTCTACTTACTTCTAACATCTACTAAGAGTACAGAAGTGCAACATCAGTAGCAGACATTAAAATGCAAACATAAATAAATCTCGATCCATCCATTCATCAAAAACCCCCTCCGAGGGTGCAAAAGTGCATGTTCTGAGGACAAGTTTTTTGACAAATTTCCGTACCCTTCTCCAAATGCCGTGAGAAGGGTTAAATACTACTAACTAACTAATCTTAATTACACAAATTTAGGGAACGGCTTCAAATAACCGCCCTTTTACTAAAGCAAATTTATTTCTAAAAATTGAATCTAATTTCTAACCGTTTCTGTATCTGCTCCTTAGTGGTGTAAGCAATGTGAGGTTCGCCTGGAAAGAGTCGGCTGGTTGTCTTTTCCTTTTGCTCGGGCGATGAAAGTAGAAATAACAAAAGCTGGCACCTCTTTCTGAGAACTCAGAAGATATTTTTAAAAATCTCCCTCTAACTAGGTGTTTTTTGCTGTGTGTATACTTAGTATAACCCAGATTTCTTTCAAACTGATTGTGCTGTTGCTATTTCGGTTTCTGGCCGTGTGAATGACTCAATGAGTTAGGGATTTCATTGCCTGAACAATCTTACATATTGAAAATTGCTTCCATTCTTTGTTCCAGGCTTTTCTGAAGCATCATCCCTTTTCAGCGTTTTTCTTTTTGCTTTACCCAATCCGAGCTTCAGGATCTTTTGCAAGCATGCTGCTTTTGTGCGCCTTTGACTCTGAGTCTTGGATAGTCTATTTTCATCAGTGTCTGTGGAGTGATACTCTAGACTCCGCGGCTCTGCTGCATGCGGCATTCATTTGCGAAGGCATCTCCTCTTTGTTCTTCAAGTATTGGCACTTTCCCCTTTTCCTTAGATGTTTCCTGCATATAGATTTATATTAGTTGCTGCCTTATAGTTTACGCAAAGGAAAAGAGATATGAAAAGATTGACATGAAAGCTTTAAACTCTAATGAATGCATAATCATGACACTCATAAGGACTTGACTCTTCGAAAAACGCAACATGATCATCTTTGGATACTCAGGCGTGCCATCATTAATTTCGCTTAAGGTGAGCGCTCGATTTTGGGTTTACAGATCATGCCGAAGAAACTTTGCGATGAGTGGTTTCTGCGATTTGTATTGCAGCAATTAATAGTTTCATTCGTCGCAGATCGAAAATCGCAAGATCACGGTTTGTAGGATTGCAGATCGCAAATCGCAATATCGCAATTTTCATTTGCTCGTTGCGTGCTGCTTTTGCGACGTTTGCGATATGCGACGTCGCACATCGGCCGTCGGTGATTCCTTCTCATTTTCTTTTAAGGGCGCTTTCAAAATATGCGATGCGATGAATTTCGCATCGCTTCTTTGCAGCTTATTTATGCGCATAGGAAAACTCTTCACTCTCTCTCTGCGATGCGATATAGCTTTTAGGGAGTTAAAATACAAAAATTTGGATAAAAATATTTTTGGGATTTTTGTTAAGGGTCCCCCTTTGCTTGATATTATTGCTAATACCAAACAAAGAGGGGGGTTTTTGTTGACCACAACAATGGCGATTCACTGTGAAGAACCAGTTATCTCTGCTTTTCTATTGACATTTCCACTTCCGAAACAGAAAAGTTTCATATGTCTAAATTTTGTTATGGACAGATAGAGTAGATTACCCCTCATCCTGTCAATGATACTTTGCTTCAACCCTTCTTTTATTCCAATTGTCTGCTTCCCTAGGCTTAGTTCTTGCATTCATACCAGACATTACTCGGTCCTTTTTAAAAGATAAAATAAGGTCTTCTCTGCGTGCTGGCTTTAAAATATGCTCATTTGTCGTAGGTAGAGCCTCTGCTGCCCGCAAGCATCCATAGCCTTGACAGGGTTACCATGTTATCCAGCAATGATCCTTTTTCCTGCTTGAGGTTATTTACAACATTTCAGAGAAAAATCCTTTTTTGGCACTTTTTCCTTTTTTACTCTCTAAAGAACAATGTCTTGGTTTGGTGGCCAAATTATGACACAGTCATTCACTTGATTTACACTTTTGCTGAACAAGCTGGCTCGTGATGAGACCCCTTGTCTTTTGATTGCAACAATCTTGAGTCGTTGCCCTGTTTTGATAGACAGTTTTGGAAAAGTCAGCAAGTTATAATATCTGTGATCATGATAAGCCGGCTCATGATGAGACCTCTTATTCTTTGAGATATAGTGCTTTCTCGGATTGTCTCTCTGAATGCTGCGGTTTCCTTTGGTAGGGAGGAAGTCATTTTTTTCCTTAAGAAAGCTCTGGACGAAAATAATAGAGCTTTGAAAATCACAGCTTTGCAGAGAATATTTATTTTATTATTGATGATACCTTTCATTGTGCTGGGATAAAACAATTTTTAACCAAAGGTTGATTTCATCAAAGTCTTTCGAAAGGTTGAAACTAATATCATTATTCAGGCTAAAGTTAACTCTATTTGTCAATAATAAAAATCAGATTTTTCGAAAAGTTTTGCTATTTGTACAAGTGAAATCAAAATCTGATAGAGAGTTAGTGTGCTCTTTCATGAATCTTATTCAATGATCATTTACAACCGGTTTTATTTATAAGAAAGAGAAAAAAAAAGAAACTAAAACTATCCTACAAAAAATAGAAGAGTGATCTTCTATGGAAAATACATTTTAAGAATCTGTCCATTCACAGGCAAAGAATCTCTTCTACCTGCCAAATCCTGCAACACAAACGTCGATGGGCCTATGACTTCTACAATCTAAAAAGGACCAAGCCACAGCTTCTGAAATTTCGTATGTTTGCCCTTTTCTTCATGAGCCTTATCCAATTTCAAAACTAAATCTCCCATCTGAAAGTTCTTTCTGGTTATGATGGCTGAGTCGAAAGAGGATTTTATTAGCGCTTGGTGGTGAGCATGGGTTTTCTTAGCTTGTTCTCGGCGTTCTTCTAGTTTGATTATTTCCATTTGTCTTAATTGCAAAGAGGAAGTAGATACTTCATCGATGTGTTGTACTAGAGACAAAGAGGGAATGACTAAGTGAGTTGGAAGAACCACTTCTTTCCCATAAACTAAATTAAAGGGAGAAGTGCCGATTGAAGCTTTCTTCGTGATTCTATCTGCCCATAAAGCATTTACCAGCGCTTTGTGCCAATTCTTTTGGTTTTGGTCGACTATTCTTTTGATAATCCTGATTAGGTTTTTGTTTGTTGATTCAGCCAACCCATTACCTTGCGGATAGTAATTAGCAGAATATTTCAATTTGAACCCTCTTTTTAATGCAAACTCAGTCATTGCATTTCCAGAAAAGTATGATGCATTGTCAAACATTAAGGCCGTTGGCAATCCAAACCTAGTGATGATAAATTGATCTATGAATTCAATAATGTTTTCAGAATTAACTGTCTTGAGAGGAACTGCTTCTACCCATTTAGTAAAATAATCTGTTGCCGTGAGGATATACCTATGCTACTTAGAAGAGTGAGGAACGATCTCACCTATTATGTCCAAGCCCCATTGGTTGAATGGTTGCTCGATGTTGACCGGCTGTAGTGGCATGGACGATTTCCTTTGTTTCCCCGCAACAGTTTGGCAGATTTGGCATTTCCTTACGTAATTATATGAGTCTTTGAACAACGTGGGCCAATAATATCCTGCACGTAAGATCTTATGTGCAGTAGTCTCTCCAGCATAGTGTCCACTTGCTGGTCCATCGTGGAGTTCCTGCAAAACCTTTTCGGCTTCAGTTTTCTCAAGACACCTAAGAAGTACAGAATCATAATTCCTTTTAAACAGAACATCATTTACGAGCTGGTATTGTTTAGCTTTCAACCTCAGAGCTCTTTTCTTGGTGTGATCCAGGTATGATGGAGCATACCCGTTCTTAAGATAATAAATGGTGTCCGCATATAATGATTCTGCGTCGTTTAGGCTTACCTCATATGTGTGTACCTCTTCAGATGAGTTCTCTAGAATTTGCGATGCTCCAGCTAACATCTTGCAGAAGCCTTGACCTCTTATGATGCTTGCTGGTTTGATCTCAAGATCATATTCTTGTAGCGCGGTAATCCAATTTGCTCTCTTTTCGCCCACATCCTTTTGTACCAAAAGGTTTCTTACCGCTGGAAACGGTACTACGACTTTGGTATGGGCTTTAAGTAAGAAAGGTCTGAAATGTTTGGTCGCTTTGAAAAAAGCATAAGCCTGTTTCTCCATGTCTGAGTAGTTAAGTTCAGCACCTTGTAAGTTCGAGCTAAAGAATGCGATTGGAGCTTCCGCCTTTTCTTGATTTACTTGAGTCAAAATCGCGGCATAAGATTTCTCTGAGGCAAAAGTGTATAAGATGAAGGATTCTGAAAAATTTGGGGTAGCTAAAGATGGAGCGTTGATGATAGCTTGTTTGATCAAGTTGAATGCTTCGTGCTCATCTATGCCCCATTTAAAATTTGAATTCTTTTTTATCATATTTTGTAAAGGAGAAATAATACGTGAAAAATCGGGGACAAATCTTTTTACAAAATTGATTTTTCCGAGGAAAGATTGCATGGCCTTTTTGTTATGGGGTATGGATATTTTGGAAATTTCTTTGATTCTGTCAGGTTCAATGTGAATACCAGATTTCGACACTATGAATTCGAGCAATTTCCCTTCACTTAATGCGAAAAAATATTTCTTTGGGTTAAGTGAAATTCCATACCTTAAGCATCTCTGAAAGATCTGTTTCAAATCTTTGAGATGGTCGCTTCGCTTCTTGGAGTACACTGTTATATCATCCAGGTAAATCACTACCGATTTATTGACCAAACCTTTAAACGCGATGTCCATGGCTCTCTGAAAGGTAGCGCCGGCATTGATCAGACCAAATGGCATCTTCTGATATGCGTATGTGCCCCACTTGGTTCGAAATGTGGTTTTCAACTGATCATCGGGATGCACCAGAACTTGATTGTATCCTGAAAATCCATCCAGGAAAGACATTAATTCTGAGCCCGCTACTGCCTGTAGTATTTGCTCCATAGGTGGGAGGGGAAAATTATCTTTCTGACAGGCTTTGTTGAGATTCCAGAAATCAATACAGATTCTAATATCTCCGTTTTTCTTCCTAACAGGCACCATATTGGATACCCATTTGGAGTGTCTGACGGGGAAAATTATTCTGGCTCTCAACAATTTATTTAGCTCAATCTTTATCTGATTTTCTAAATTGGGGTGGATTTTTCTGAGCTTCTGCTGGACAGGTTTTTCATTGTCAATTGTAGGGATAGTGTGTTGAATGATAGAAGTGTTGTATGTTTTCAGCTCATCGTAATTCCACGCAAAAACGTTTTTGAATTGTCTCAGAAGACGGATATATGTTGATTTTTCTTCAGGAGCTAGGCCGTGGCCCAGATTAATGTTTTGCGGCTTCTGATCGGTTCCTAGGTTCACTAATTCATAGTTCAGAGTTGAACTGTAGAGTTTAGAATTGGCAGACCTTTTAAACCGACTTTTCAAATCATATAAATCTTCTAACTTAACCACCGATTTAGGTATAGCGTTATCAGTGCTATTTTTCTGAATTTGGTGATCATGATGGTCTTCGTCAATTATTTGATTTGAGTAGGATCCTTCAGAAGTAAGGAAATTTACAATGTATAGATCATCATTGAATACTCTCCAGTTGGTGATGTTGTCAGGGATGGATGGTTTAAAGATTAATTCTATTGAAAACCTATCGGGACTAAAATCTTCGGAGGGAATCAATCTAGAGGCTACTTTAGCTAACAGGTCCGCGCTCGCATTTTGGAGTCTTGGGATTGACGAAATATTGAATGCTATGAAATGTGAAGTCAGATCTTGTACTAAAGATTGATAGTGCTTTAAATGACTTGACAGACAATGTATGGTGTTACGTACCTGTTTGACGACAATTTCGGAATCTCCAAAGACTTGAAGATACTTAACATTCAAGCCGATTGCTTTGTATAGGCCTTGCACCAAGGCTTCGTATTCCGCCGTATTGTTTGTGCAATCGAACTCAAGTCTGCATGTAAGCATGGTCTTGTTCCCATCTGGGTTAACCAAAACGCATCCTGCTCCTGCTCCCTCGTTAGATTTAGAGCCGTCAAAATATAATTTCCAAAATAAAGATGTATTTACAGAACTATCTAAAAAATTAAAACACTTTGAATCATCAGTTTGGGAAAAATTTTCAATTTGGGACACAACTGAATTTTCTAAGTAAGGTGAAGTGTGAGCATTGAAATTGCCGAGGAAAGAATCTATCGAGTAATTGCCTATGATACTGCTGTTGTATGCTATTGCTTCGTTTTCTCCTTCCAATTCTGTCACTATGTACTTTTGGTGCAATTCTCGTTCAACCTTTATTTGATTGGGTTTGCCGTTGTAGGGTAACCACATGTGCGACCAGTCGGTTGAGAAATATCCGTGGAGTTTCTCGGACCAATCCCTGCTAAGAATTAAACCATAGAATTCAGGGATATCAGCTACTAGAATGCCGATAACCTGACATACTTTCGGGTTAGACGACAATCTTATGGTCACCTGGTTAAATTCACCAATCACTTCGACTTGAGATCAATCAAGTTGAACTATGCGCACTGCAGATTTCTGAGGTTGAACATTCAATTTGGCACATATTGATCTGGGTAGAATATTCGTTGAAGCACCAGAATCAATTAGGCAATTGTGCACGTTTTTATTGAAGATTTCATAAGTGAGGAGAAAAGGAGGAGTATGGGATCTTGACCTTCCTCCAATCAAGGCAATGTCATTCGGATCAATCTTATTGATCATGTTGGTTGGAGGTCTTACCATGTTGTGGGAAGCTACAGCTGTAGGTAAAGATGTAGTAGGCATGGCATGTAGTTCTTTCATCATTATTTTATGTTGATGTTTCAATTTGCTCAATTCGTAAAGAGTGATATTAGCCCTAGTCTTTTTCATGTCATCGATAATGTTATACTCCATTTCATCCGACACTATCAGTGTTCTTGATGGAGGTGCTTGATCTGATTGGACTGGGCTAAGTTGGGTCGCTCTAGTCGTTGTTTTCTTTGTTGCGACCTTCGCAGGGCTTGCGCCCTTCTGTTTAGGGGTAATTTGGGGAGGATCAAGTTGATTTTTGCTTCGTGTGCTAACCGGAAATGCTTCCTGATCCTCTTCTTGTGGGAGGATGAAATCCCACATTCCTTGTAGTTCCACAACTTCTTCATCATCGGTCTGCCCTTCAGTGGTATTCTCTTCTTCTTCTTCTTCTTCAGACTCAACGTTTGAGACAGCATTGGGTGGTTTCACCTCCATGGGAAGGTTTCTTTTAAAAGATCTGTAGGGCTTCTTTGAAGAAGTTTCTGCTACTTGCTTTCTTATGTCAATCATCTCGTTGGACATGGCCTTTAACACCTTTTGTAATCCTTCCATATCGAAAGGATCTCTCGTCTGCTTCTTCTTGGTGTCTTCTTTGAAAGAGATCTTCTTAGATTTGCGTTCTTCTATTGTAGATCTCTTTTCTAGGGCAACTACGCGTTTTTCTACTGCTAGCGCCTCAGTTAAGTTTTCAACTAAGGTCGTCTTGCTTGCCCTATCTACGAAGATAGCCAAGTTAGATGGTAAGGCCGTGATGTACCATTCACATCTTACTTCCTTGCTGGGTTGAGAAGCAGCGGGAATCTTGTTGAGGATCTTATTGAACCGTAAGTTGAAATCTTTAATGGGTTCTCTAGCCTCAACTTTAAGATTAGATAGGTCATTGATAAATGTCGTTGTTGATCTGTCATCGCCGAACTTAGTGAGAAATTGACTTTGAAAAATGTCCCAACTTGTGATGGACCCGGACGGTAATGAAAAGTACCATGACCCGGCTGTTCCTTGCATTGTGTAAGGAAAAAGTCGGACGACAGCATCTTCGTTGGTAACTCCGTTGAGATTAACATAAAGCATGAAATTATTGATATGCTCTTCAGCTAGCATGCCTGTTTCTGGATTCAATTTAGGTAGCCACTTCTCAGGATGGGCCGGTATTGGGCTCAGGGGTGGAGGCATTAAAACCGCCCCAAGATTGTTCCATGGAGACTGGGCCATCGTTGAGCCGCTAGTTAATGAGAGTGCAGAAGACGGTCCCTGATGCTGAGAAGATGAAGGTATTATGTTTGTTAATGATTGAAGAGGAAGTGTGGAAGATGGATGAATGATTTGGGATGAGGATGTGGGTGGTTGACTTCGCGGTGAGGGTGTTGAAATGGACGAAGTGGATGAAAGAGTCTCACGGTCAGACTCTGGTGGTGCTTTCCTTGCTCTTTTCCTAGTAGGGAGAGGGAGTTCACTTGGTTGAATACCAATTTTTTCACTCTTCAATCTGGTCAGAGGGTGAGCAGGATTGTACTGCGAAGTCACGCTGCTGTTAGATTTATCAGACCTATGAGAAAAAATAGAGAATCCCTGGAGTTTACGAATCAAAGTTTGAATTTCAGGGGGTTCAATAATGAGTTGGTCTGATATATTGGAGTAGGTAGCAGCGGTGGATACTCGAGCGACTTGTAACTCCAGGTTTAACCGTAGTGGAGAAGTCGGGGGAGTTGGTGAGGGTGATTTACTCTCAGAATGGCATTTATATTTTGACTTAGTTGCCATTCATAGTTCGTACCGTCCTTCTAGCGCCAAATATGTTGAGGGCCCCGAAATCGGGTCAACAACAAGGGGGATACCCACTCGGTGGGATCATTTGTTTGTGCTTAACATATGAATAACTGATTATGCGATATGCTGTTCACAACTGTTTTGCCTAACTTCTTATGCAGAACGGTTCATCTTAAATTGATTTATATTCTTATGATAGCTTAATGATCTTTATTACCAGTTGTTGTATGAAATCTTTTTAGATCGCATAATGAAAGAATTTTTACCCTGGGTTAGTATAGATTAGATGTGCTGTTTTTGTTAGATTACAGTAGCATAGAGTCATTTTAGAGTCTAGAATTAAATTAGTTTAAAATTACCTTTAGATTAGTGTCTTCAAAATCTACACACACACACACACATCTTTTAGATTGGGAAGTTCGTCCCATCATCCCCAGTCGGACCCGCCACACCAAACGGGCAAGGAGCCGCCAACCAGGTTCCCGACCAGGTGGGTATCCCCCTTGTTGTTGACCCGATTTCGGGGCCCTCAACAAGTCCATGGACCTAGCACTGAGATCATCACAACAAGGCACTACCATGAGAACAAGGCGAGGTTGCATACATAAATCAGGTAGTCTATCAATGAGTCTACAACAACCAAGTAGAGTAATGATACCAAAGTAATCATGGTAGTTGACTCTTATTTTATTCAGTTTGAGGGGGAATATAAACAAAAATAGAAAGAAATATTCTAGGACACAGAAAGGGGCATAGAGCCAAAGGATCTTGTCAATGTAGAATTGAGGGGGTGTATGTTTGAAATTATGTCATGTAATAATGGAAGTTCAAAAATTGATTTAAAATTAATGGAAAAGCATAACTATGGACTAATTCAATCTTCATTAGAACATGATGCGTACAATTCTTGTTAGATTATAGGGGCCTGACCCAGGTTCAGAGTTAAGTTAGCCAAACAAATCCCGGTACTACTGGCCCTTTCGGCAATAGTCCGTGGAGCACGGACTGAGGTCTCACCCGAAGTAGTATGGGAGGGTGCTAGAACCGAGTTTCCACACCCTGGAGATGTCTGATGAGTTCAAGTGGTTTGTGGTTTGACCCTGCGCACAGGTTGCTTCGCGCACTTTCCCGTACTTCGCAACCCGATATACTTCCTTCGCACAACCCTACCTAGGGGTTGAGCATCATGCTCTGCGTTATTAACCAAGATCTCACTGGTATTCCAACATTAGTTACTTAGCTTTTCCTACTTGAATGATTTAAGTGTACGTAACAATATAAACCATTCATACAGGTGCGCGCAGTAGATAAACAATACACTTGCAAATTATATCAATCATTCATTAACCCAAGAGTAGATACACAAAATGATAACAAAACTCTTTATTAATTCCTTCCTCGGTTACAGACTCGACTCTGCCCTACGCACTCAGCTGTAGGGGTCCGCTCACTCAGCTATGGACTGCTAAGCATCTGCGCACTCAGTTGCAGAGCCTTCTCCTACTCTACGACCCAAGGACACACTTCAACTTGCGACTCAATCAGTTAGACCTTTTTTCCTTACTTCTCTTTTTCTACTTCTTATCTGCTCTCTTCTACACTTAGAGCCTCACTCTATTTATACAATCCCATGGTCCGCGGACCATGGGTAGGTAAATCCAGCCAAAATTACATTACAAAATTAGGGTGGACAACCCTGTGACTCTATCATACTTTCACTCCCAGTGCCTGCAATTCGCAGAGCTTTACCACAAGATTCGGTCAAAACTTGGGCTTTGAGCCCCAAAACATGTCTTGGGGGGATTCTATGCCCAACAGGCCCCCAACACAAACATCGTGACTTTCCCTTGAGTCACTCTGTCAGTGAGGAAATCTTTGCATGGAGTCCCTCCAACTGTTCTCGAACTATGCAGAGGTTGGAAGCGCACTGAGCTGCTGCTTGCTAGATCTGTTGTATATGATGTTCTGAGACCTCTGTGTTGGGAGTGCTTCTCTACATCATTGTGTGCATCACCTGTATGTGTGTGAGACTGCCTTCGATGTCTGCCATGATGGTGAAGGCCTCGTCAATCCAAGGCTGGACGCACGCTTTTAGGACTACTTCCTTATGGCGTGCCGCGTCCACCTGCTCCTTCAGTGCTTTGGCCTACTGCATCCTTTCAAGCCTCTGGGTGAGGACAACTATGAACATAGTTCCTTGGACACTGTCATACTGTTGTTGGAGTTCTTACGCCTCTATCTCTAAGCGCTGGATGTTGGGGTCCTCCTGCAGTGTTATGATTACCTTAAGTGATTCTTCCAACATAATGGTGCAGTCTCACACTGCACCTCCAATTTCCTCCAATCCTGTTGTGATAATTCTAGCGCAATGCTCTCTTACTTTCGAGGGAGTGGATGGCTACACCTTTAACCACAGCTTGACGATATGAAGATTCAGCTCCAACTGAACCTTTGTCATTTCCTCCCTTGCCTCGGGGGCTCCTACTGCTAACCCGTGTATCCACACCTCCGCTGGTATATCTGCTTGAATGGCTAGTGCCGGAATGCTTCAATAAGCGTCGTCTATCACCTACACCAACTGTTGATTTTGCGACACCAATTTGTCACGCTACAAGCTTAGATGTTCCATGTTTATTTTTTGCTCACTGAGGACTTGGAGCACACGGCTCTCCCTAGCTCGCAGATCTGCAGTTATCCCATCTTGCAACACAGTTAATATCTCACGTGGAAGGGCACCTAGATTAACACCGAGACCTTTTAGCACACTAACCGAAGGCCTGTCGGCCTCATTTGATGTCACTAGTGCCCCTTTCGGCAGCACTATTGTGTTTGTCATCCACACGCGCAGCATCTGATTTGCTGTTGTGGATCCTGTTAGTACTCCAGGAAACTCTCCTAGGTTGTAGCTCAGATATGCCTAGTAACATATAATCTTCAATATTGTTCTCAAAACTATTGGAATGGATGAAGGTTTGGATCAAGTCAAATAACCGTTTCAAATATGTTTTCACTCCAGACATGCATGAGCACCCTCAGATTAACAAGGCTTTAGATCACTAATGCTTAATAGTTTATAGATTCAGTGGATAGATGGAGAATACTCACTATACTGAGAGATGAATACATAAACATATATGAATGGATAGCTACAGGAAGTAAATGAAGCTTGAAAATCTAATTTCTCGACGCAGAGATAAGATGACAGTTATCTGGCATTAGACACAGAAGAAAACATGAATAACCTATTCAATTGCAAATCCAATTTATCAACGCAGAGATAAGATGATAGTTATCTGGCTTTAGACACAGAGGAAAGCATGAATAGCCTATCCAATTGCAAGCTTAGGACAGAGGAGAAAATGGGAATTGAACATGGAACGACAAAAGAAGCTTGTATTATTGGAATGAATATGAGATGCTGCAAGGAATAGAGTATCCACAGTCTCCAGAAGTTGAACTTCTGTTTTTCCTAACTTTCAGCCATTTATAGGCTTTTACAATGCTCTCAGGCTGTCTAGGGCTCGAGATGTCTTAATCTATCCCCTCTGGTTTCTAACTACTTGATGCCATAATTAGAAAAGCATGAGCATAGGGGCTCTACTTCTAACAAACACAACAAACACATTCTGGTCATTTTGTTGTGCTGTTAGGTGGCTCTCTCATGCCAGTGATGCTCCATGATCAATTCTGTCAGTTCAACTGCATCGTGTTGTTGTTTTTTCCCTTTTCAGCCCTGTTTTCCGTTATTTCAGTTCAACGTCCGACTATCACACACACTGATAAAGCCAATAACTTTCTTCACAAGGTGACTAATGGGAAGCAGGGTACGGAGGCATATGGGTCATTGGATGGGATGGATCAACGGTCAAGGCATTGGTTGGGCAGCGGAGGATGAACTGAGATGATCGTGAATGAGGGTTGTTGGATCGAGAGGAATGGATGGAGGAGATCAATCGCCAAAGGCTAGAAGTCATGGCGGGAGCGGAATAATTCTGAGCCGTCATATCTTAGATGAGCAAATCGAATGGCTATTGAGTGGAGGAGGTGCTCGAAAGATAACTCCTGGGAGTGTTTTACCCAAGCAGAAATGGTTTCTATCGGGAGGTAAGTGGTAAAGGTCGGAGCCCACCCGATTCCATTTATCGGGCGCCACATAGCAGTGGAGGAGAGAGAGGAAACCACCTTTATTAGGTGGGTATCCTTCTCTCTCGTTGCCCGAGAAAATGCATGATAGCCATTAGATTTAGTAGAAATGATCTAACGGTGGTGGTTGGTCGGAGTGGGTGAGCGTAAATTGTTAGCCGGACGAAGTGTGGACCATCAAATCAGTGGGAAGATCGACGGTGGGGGGGACACAAAGGTACGAGATGACCTCAAGAAATGTGTAAAGGGGCGCATATGGGTGGATTTGAAATGACATACAATAGCCTTACAGAACCCTTTTGGGTCCGGTTTATCGCATCTATGCTTTATCCTTTGTATTTCATTTGATAAATGAAATACACAAATACAAAGGAGGTTGTTGTTTCCCGGAACGAAAATCATATTGAATATGCTTTATAATGTTATCGAGTATGGCTAACCGCATCGCACATCTATATAGGTATAAGCCCTACTCCATTTTTGTTTGCCAGTTGCGATTCGCCGATCATATCTAGACCGTTGATCGGCCAGATCTGACAGCTGCTGTGCCAAGTTTCTGTAAGCCTCTGCTAAGCCTTATTTCACTACTTTCTTGTGTTTTTTGCCCCCCAATAATTTTTTTCCACCTGTTTGAAGGTTCTTCTCATGCGATTTTGTTTCTCTTTGGCATGATTTTACGAGATTTTGAAGACTTAGAGAGCATATTTGGTTCCATTTTGGACCACGTGCCAACAGGGCTAAGACTGTCTCCTTCTGGGGATGAAAGCCTCCATGTGAGGTTTCAATAACTGCAGACTACTGCCTTTCCAGTAATAACCAAAACTAAAAAACCTATTAAAAAGAAAACAAAAACTGAAAAACCTATTACAATATTAAGGTCTTAAATCCTTATATGAAGTAAAGTTTCAAAAACTGCCAATTGAATGGACCATCAAAAACACCTTTCCCCTCTAAATTGTGCAGAATGAAAGTGTTGTTCATCTGCACTTGAGCAATGAAAAATGGTCCTGTCCATAAGGCATTAAATTTACCATGGTTGCCATTCTTTTCCTTCAATGCATCCCATTTTAGAACCCAGTCACCAACCTGAAAACAGTCCATCTTTGCTTTCCTATAAAGGGTTTCTTTGATCCTCTTCTAATGAACTTGTGACTTTTCAACCAGTTGCTCTCTAATATATTGTAATTCAACCAAGTTATTCATTCTCCTTACCATATCATTCGTTTCATCCTATTCTTCTTGCAAGAATTTGGCCACAGGGAGAATCATCTAGATAGGAAAAACATCATCAACACCATAAACCAGCTTAAATGGATAATTTCATATGGACTTCTTGTTGGTAACTCTCTCAACCCATAATGCAAACTTTAGCTTGGAATCCCAAATCTTTTTGTTGTCCTCCAACAATTTTTTGATTTTATTTTCAATTAAAGGCCATAAGAGAGGGCTGATAGGCCTTAATTTCTTCTTAAAAGGGATGGTGTCCTTCTCTAGTGGAATCTTATGCCGAATGATGTTGGTGTCACAGGTCTTAAGATCACTGTATTCCCAAGAAAAAATGTTAGCAATTTCATCATCATCTTCAAAAACTTTCCAGTATTTTACATTGTCAGGTAGAGATGGTCTATATTTCACCTAAACTTCATAAGTCAATTTAGGAGGCAAAGGAGAAACAAATGTGCTAGTAGACACAGTAAGGGAATCAACAAGCTGGTTCTTCATTCTTAGGATGTAAGAAATGCTGAAAATATTGAAAGAGCCCTTGAGCTTCCGTACCTCATCTCTGTATGCTTTCAGCCTTGGATTCTTTGCTTGGAAAGTTTTGTTGACCTGCTGAATGATAAGGTCTGCATCTCCAAACACCTTCAGACCTTTGATGCCCATTTCTTTAGCAGCATTTAAGCCCAATACCAAGGCTTTATACTCTGTTATGTTATTTGTGACCTGAAAAGTTAATTTGAAAGATAAATGAATGCATTCCTGTGTGGGGGACATAAGGACTACACCTACCCCTGCAGCTTCCTTAGAGCAATCTCCATCAAAGAACATGTCCCAAATTTGTGGACCTTCTTCCTCTGTGATATGGAAAACTAGTTTCTTAAGTTGCATGGAGGCCAACTGGGATTCTTCAATCTGAAGAATAAAAGCTCCAAAATCAGTGTTGATAGCATATATGGGATGATTAGTGGGATTCCTTTCATCGTTGATGATATAAGCCAATTGAGCCTCTCTGTATAATCTGCTACTTTCACCTCCAAAAACTGGGACAATAGCATAGGACATATCATTTTGCAATGTTCCACCTAATCTATTAATCCAACCTCTAGAAGGCAACATGCCAAACTTCGGGGGTACATCTGCTACCACAATATCCATCATCATGCTCTTCATGGGCATCTGAGACAAGGTGATGGCTAGGTCCTTGATTAATCCCAAACATTTCACCTTTCTAGATTTAAAATAAAATAGATCATGATAAGGCTTGGTGATGTTAAGACCCAATTCATCCATGACAGTCTTAGGCATTAGATTATGGCTGGCTTTTGTGTCCAGAAGGCAGTTATGAAGGATTTTGTCATGAATAGTCAAAGAGACGTAGAATGATGGGGAGTTGTCATCATAGTTTTCAATCGTTCGGTTGAGAACAACAACTGGTTTCTCATCTTGCAGATTTACATAGTCAGTGGAGGCTTGGATGGCATTAGGCTCAAGGGCCTTGACGATAGATCTCTTGAAGGACTCATTATTCACTAGTTAAATCAGAGGTATAGGTATTCTTGACTTCTGAATTTCTGATTGAAAACTGAAAGGAGAAGGAGACTTGTTAGGGCCTCTTACCTCATGAGCTGGAGCTTTGAGGATGATGGGATCAACTGCCAGTCGTTTATGCTTATTAGATTGTTGTATTACAGGGACAACAACTCTCTGAATAGGAGTTTCCTTAACATTATTCATCTGTGACCTTAGATCATATATGTGCTGATCACTAGTTTGCATAACAACTTCACCATCCCACTCTTGGATGATCTGGTCATTGGATAATGACTTTTCATAGGTTGCTAAGGTCAAAAAGGGGGCATTTCCTTTGTCTTCTAGACAATGGATCTCATCATCTTATTCAAACTGCTCTCCTTCCATGACTGCATTCTGGAAAGGGGTCTTCACCCTTTGGTCTTCATTGGCATCTTTGCTTCTTTGCCAAATCTGCAACTACTCATTAGCCCTTTTGTATGGATTTGGATTTCTAGGAGCAAAGGTGTTAGGAACTCTTCCTTTTCCAGGGTGCTGCTCAACTTTTAATTTGGATATTACAGAGGCTAATGACTCTATCATCTTGGTAATTTTATCAATCTTAGGATCTGAAGATGATGAAGATTCACCTCTCTATCTCCGTCTATCAACATTCCCCTTGAGCTTGTCTGCATCCATAATGTTTGATTCTACCTCCAAGGCTGCATCCTGCGTATCGGCCAAGGCAGCGCATCGTCTCTCCCTCAATAGTAGACAGAAGTCAGAATCAAAAGCACTGGCATAGGTGAGTTTAGTAGAGGTAGTGGTGGGTTTTACTTCAACTGGTATTTTTCTATACATGTGGTTAAATATCTTATTGAAATCAGACAACAACTCACCATTTTCCCTTTTTAAGTTCCCAAACTCAGTGTGGTAGTAGAGTAGATCTGTCTTATCCCCCCAATTCTTTAGGAATACATCATCTAGAGCCTCAATATCTGCTATAGACCTTGGGGTCAGTTCTTTGAACCATTTTCTAGCCTCTCCATCCAGGCTTTCGATAAAGACTCTCATCCACACATCATCTTCACTAATGTCTAGGTTATCAACATAACTATAGAATGATTCAAGATGTTCTTCAGCTGTAACACCTTTAGTCCCAGTGAACTTAGTCATATACTTATGATATTCTCCAGTAGGTATGGCATTCAAAGGAGTGGGAAGTACTACAGGTCCATACCTAACAACTATGATTCTTTCCATTTTGGTAGGTTCTTGTGGACCTTCCATAGTTGTGGTGGCTATAAGGGTACTGGAAGTCTAAATCATAGAGGGTTGAGGGGTGACTGATAGGACTAGAGAGGTCTGATGGATAGGAGGTGAGGTTTCCTTTGGGCTTGCAATAAAAGGAGAACCTAACGAATAAGGAGCTTTATGAATTTCTGAGATTTTTTCTTCACTGCTAGTATTAGATGCTATACTCTCAACATGTATCTGTTCTATTACAGGATTTTCTTGAAGAGATATAGAATATTTTTTAGAGCTACCTGAACCTAATGCTCCTTTCTGCAACACCTTCCTTTCTTTGATAATTATTTTAGGGTCAGGCACTGGGTCAACTTGTGGTTTCTGAGGATTTCTCCAAGTATACCTCACAAATTGAGCCAGAACTATGAAGTGGAGTCGCCAAGAGGTTCTTCGTTCAGTAGATTCACTATATAGATGATTACAACCGAAAAAGTGCCCAGACTTTGTCTATCATCAAAGTTGGATCTGTGTCGTCTCCCAAGGAAGCTGAGGTTCAGTCTCCTCACCTTGGAAATGACACCAATTATGTTAGCACTCCAGGAAACTCTTCTAGGTTGTAGCTCCTCTAGGTTGTAGCTCGGAGATGCTTGGTAACATATAATCTTCAATATTGTTCTCGGAACTATTGGAATGGATGAAGTTTTGGATCAAGTTAGATAATTGTTTCAACTCCAGACATGCATGAACACCCTCATCTTGACAAGGCTTTAGACCACTAATGCTCAATAGTTTATAGATTCAATGGATAGATGGATAATACTCACTGTACCAGCAGATGCATACATAAACATATATGAATGGCTAGCTACAGGAAGTAAATGAAGCTTGCAAATCTACTTTATCAACACAAAGATAGGATGATAGTTATCTGGCATTAGACACAGAAGAAAACATGAATAACCTATTCAATTGCAAATCCAATTTATCAAAGTAGTGATAAGATGACAGTTATTTGGCATTAGGCACAGAAGAAAGCATGAATAGCCTATCAAAGTGCAAGCTTAGGATAGAGGAGAAAATGGGAATTCAACATGTAACAACAAAAGAAGCTTTTATTACTGGAATGAAGATGAGATGCTGCAAGGAACAGAGTATCCATAGTCTCCAAAAGTTGAACCTCTGTTTTTTCTAACTTTTAGCCATTTATAGGCTTTTAGAATGCTCTCGGGCTCTCTAGGGCTCGAGATGTCTTAATTTATCCCCCTAGCTTCTAATACTTGATGCCATAATTAGACAAGCATGAGCACAGGGGCTTTGCTTCTAACAAACATAGTAACCAAATTCTGGTCATTTCGCCATGCTATCAGGTGACTCGCTCGTGCCAGTGATGCTCCATGATCAATTATGTCGGTTCAGTTGCATCGTGTTGTTATTTTTTCCCTTTTCGGCCTTGTTTTCCATTATTTCAGTTCAACGGCCTGACTGCCACACACACTGACAAAGCCGACAACTTTCTTCATAGGGTGAGCAATGGGAAGAAGGGTATGGAGGCATATGGTTTGTTGGATGGGATGGATCGACGGTTAGGACATTGGTTAGGCATTAGAGGATGAACTGAGATGATCGTGAATGAGGGTCATTGGATCGAGAGGAATGGATGGAGGAGATCAATCGCCGAAGGCTTGAAGTTGTGGTGGGAGTGGAATAAGTCTGAGCTGTAAGATCTCAGATGAATAGATCAAATGGCTATCGGGTGGAGGAGGTGCTTGAAAGATAATGACTGGGAGCAGTTTTACCCAAGCAAAAATGGTTTTTATTAGGCGGTCATTGGGCGGTAAGCAGTAAAGGTTGGAGCCCACCCGATTCCATTCATCGGGCGCTACATAGTAGCAGAGGAGAGAGAGGAAATTGCCTTTATCGGGCGGGTATCCTTCTCACTTCCTGCCCGAGCGAAATGCATGATAGCCATTAGATCTGGTGGAAATGATCTAATGGTGGTGGTTGGTCAGAGTGGGTGAGCGTAAATCGTTAGCCGGACGAAGTGTGGACCATCAGATCAGTGGGAAGTTCAACGATGGGGTGACACGAAGGTACGAGATGGCCTCAAGAAATGTGCAAAGGGGCGCATATGGGTGGATTTGAAATGACATACAATAGCCTTACGGAACCCTTTTGGGTCCGATTTATCACATCGACACTTTATCCTTCGTATTTCATTTGATAAAGGAAATATGCAAATAAAAAGGAGGTTGTTGTTTCCCGGAACTCAAATCATATTGAATATGGTTTATAATGTTATCGGGTTCAGCTAATCGCATCGCACATTTCTATAGGTATAATCCCCGCTCCATTGTTGTTTTCCAATTGCGATTCACCGATTAGATCCAGACCATTGATTGGCTAGATCTGATGATTACTGTGCCAAGTTGCTGTAAGCCTATACTAAGCCTTATTTCATTGCTTTATTGTGTTTTTCGCCTCCCAATAGTGTTTTTCCACCTGTTTGAAGGTTATTCTCATGCGATTGTGTTGCTCTTTGGGATGATTTTACGATATTTTGAAGACCTAGAGAGCATATTTAGATCCTTTTTGGACCACATGCCAACAGGGCTAATAGATCTGACTACGAGGTTGGTCGAAAGGGTACCAACTTGAGGAGGGCATGCCTGTAATTCTTGTAACTGCACCCTGAGGGCCCCCAACACAATCTGGTTCTCCCGCATGAAATCTTGGAGAGCCTCATTTCTAAAATCGCACACCGTCTCACCGATGTCATGCAAATCACCCTCTGTTAGGGTGATCGAGTTAATGGACAATTTCAAGGCCTTGGCCTTCTTCCGTGACCTTGTCCACTCTGCTGGGTTTTGGCTCTTCAGTTGTATGGATGCGGTTTGTGGGTCCACGCATCCTTATTCTGTTTCTACTTCCTCTGCTTCCTGCTCTTGCATAGGTGTTGTTTGGCCCTCGCCCACCTTTGCGGCTACTTCTTGTGTTATTGCTACTGCTACAACCTTTTCTTGCTTGCATGCTTTCTGTTCCATGTCCTACATTCTCGCAATTTTTTTGCTGCAGTTTCCTTCCTTCATTTTCAGTTAACTGTGCGATGGGCAGCTTGGCCTCGTCTTTCTTCTTTTACGCTTCCAACTTCTCGATTTCTGCAATGTTTGGGGTGCGCTATTCTGGCGTCCATGCCTCCAGGACATTGAAAATGGTGTTGTCAGTGGCTACAAAGGGTAGCTTTGTCCACTGTTTCATCGGGTCCTTGCGCGCCCTGATATATATGTTATGCATGTCTGCCTTAAATTTTTCAAAACTTAGCAGACTGTTGTAAACAGCGGGTGACAACAGTAGCTTACGGTTGATCCACCTTCAGATGTTCACCTCCATGAGCACCCAGAAGATTTTTTTGTCGCATATCCTTTTAGAATCCTTCGTGGCCCAAAGTGAAGCATACTTTTCTTCCTCTGGTAAATTCGTGTCAATTATGGGGAATCGACTATCCTCTTGCAATTCCCCAGCTATGAGCACTATGGACAGCAACAACCATGCATAGTGGAATGTTTTGCCCTATTCCTAGTCTTCGCAACAATTCTCTAAAAATTTCGTGTAGAGGAATTCAGTCCAGTTAAGCTTGACCCTCTCCGCGCACTACTCTGCCAACGCGACCACCAGCGCTGGTACCTCGTATGTGCAGCAGTTGCACATAACTTTTCCTGGGAGGATTTAGATTGCCACGCGTACTGCTTTGCCCTTGATGTTGGAGATGGCATAGCCCCTCTTCTTCTTTTCCATCTTGTACTTCTTCTTCATGGCCTCTGCGATGACCAAATCACTGCCTTTTCCTTTCGATATGGCCGTGGGGTCATCTTCTTTATATGGAAGCTGGTAGACGCAATGAATCAAGTTGGCCATGATGGGGATGGGCTCCTCCAACCATAAACACCCATCATGCACTAGGCACAACAGCTATTAGAATAGTTTATAGTCCCGTGCTCCCTTCCAACTGCCTAGAGCGCTAAGACTATCCTTCCCTCGGCTAGTCAGGTGGTCACACCACCCGTGAAAAGTTTCATCTGATCATTCATCATGTTTCCTGAATAATTTCTACCTTTTACTATTATGGTCAACATCACGTACTTTATTATTGGCAATGTGCTACCCTGGTCATTATGTTTAGAAATATGTGGTCCAAGCCAAGGCATTAGACTGATCAATTCGCAGCAATAGGCCTTAACCCTGTCATCATGATTGCACGCATCCTACCTTACCATTCTGATCTTTTTGCCGAGAAAATCTTTCTTTATTTTGTCCTCCATCTTCTGGACTTCCACGTCCATCAAAGCACTTTTCTTCCTTAACTATACCCTTTCTTCTTCAAGTTTGTGGAGTCTAAGTTTCCCTGTTGGATTTCTTTCTCAAGTCCCATGTGCTTTGTTGCTTGCGGTTGTGCAATCCCTCCTTTCTGGGCTTCACGAACCATCGTATCTACGGGTGCTACTATGCGCAGACTAGGTGTTGCATGCTTCATAGGGATTATAACATCTACTTCATACTTCAGCTTTGGAAGTTCCCACGTGGTCAAGGTTTTGCACATGGTCCTATAAGCCTAGAGAATCACTGGTACGCATAGGTACCAATTAGTTTGTTTCACATGGTGGACTGCGTTCAGTGCTTCACATACTTTGTCAAAATTTTTGCTTGAATATGCTTCTGCATGCTTGGTCCTACCATCCTTCCTAGTCCCAACTAGAGGGGTCATTCGTGCCATTGTCTTGCCTGCTTTGGCTTGTCGATCATGTTTCCTATCGTGAGGATAGTGTGAGTTCGTGCAGGTTGCGCACCATATGCCTGTATGCATCTGGAAAGGTGGGAGTGCGAGTTTCTTTGTTTTTCATACTCGTATTTCATCCACATATGATGCTTTCCAAACCGCATCTGCATAATCCTTCTCCATTTGTGCCAGTCCTCAAAACTTCTTTGATGCGTACCCTACCATCTTGAGGGCGTAGTGTGCAGTACCCATTTTAGAGCATCGAAACGCTGCTGTTCCGATACTTCTCTCTCAAATTTGTTCAGGAAATCATCCACCTCACTCAAACCTTCATACATAGGTAGATCTCTTACCTCTGGTTTCACACAACGTAGCAACCTTGTCATCATGTTACAGTTGACTGTGGTTACCTCGTGTAACCGGTTCTGGCATCGCTCTATTTCCTTGTCCGAATATGAGGTGCAGGAGATTTCGCACTCCCACGAGAGTCTGCCATCTATTGTTGGATTTACCTAGTCCTGCTCCCGCGTGGTTATCTTGTAGATACAATCCATATCATCATCGCTATCGTAGTAACACACTAACTCTATGCAGCGCGGTCCTTCCGCAGGGTCTAAAGGTACCACTACACACAATGACTTTTTCTCAAAAATCATCTTGCACTTATTTAGATTTGTTACTCCATTCATGTCAGTGGTCCAATCTATTCCCAGTAGCGTGGGATAGGGATTGTTGTCATCAACAATCTCTATTACTTCGAAATCTGCAAGCGCGCTCACACCTTCGATATCTACCGTTATTCCCTGCAATCTTCCCATAGGTAGGATCTTTTGCTTGTTCGCCATTCGCAATTGAATAAGAGACCATTGCAGCATAGGCCTGCCCATGTGCTCCCATGTCTGCTTTGGTAGGACGTTCACATCCTATCCTATATCCAAAATCACTTAATCCATTTCATATTCCCCAATCTACACGATCAACCTCATCTCCCTTCCTATTCGTGTTGTGTGCTTCCCGAGCTTCCGGACTACTCGCGATTCTCCTGGCATGGTTCCACACATCTAGTGATGAGTTCTTGCAACCCCTTCATAGCTTTTCTATTGCACAACAACTTCATGCATGTCTCCAGAAATGTAGTGAGCATTGATGGGTCCCATTCTGATTCCAAGTTGTCTTTACTTCCTGATGTGGAGACATCCATGAAGTTCTTCCTGGCTTCCATGAATGTCTCCTTAGTGTGATCTAGATCAAATTTTGGTTCCTTTGTTGGAGCCTTGTGATGAGCCCCAAAAATGTACAATTATTTGGGCTCATCCAACCTCCTAATTTGGCTTAGTCCACCATTCTCATTTGTTTATTGCATGTTTTTGATTATTTTTATGTTAATAGAGTGAATTTGGTTAGTCATTATGCCAACAAGTCTAATGGGTGCTTTGTGTAGCCTTGTTGGTCAACTTGGAGACAAAATTGAAGGTCTTAATGAGCACTTGGCAGCCAAATTCGTGGGAGAACAAGCTAGAGGATTTGTAGGAAGGTGTCCCCCTCATTTATGGGCCCTTACCTCGAATTCTCCACCATCAGCTCGGAGTTCAAAGGCCACCAAATCAATGAGCACAAGGGCAGCCAAGCAAGTCAAGTAGGACTGCTGTTAACTACAAGTCTTGGGCAGCCAAGTCCCTAACTTTTAGGAGGACTGTTGGGTCCTCAAATTGTATAAATAAGAAGGCTTGGGGCCTCATTTTGGTTAGCTAGTTGGTAGTCATTTTTGTAGCTAGTTAGTCATTTTGTTTTAGCCATTAGTTAGCTAGCTTGTAGTTCGATTTTTAGGCCATGAATTAGCTTTGCTTTCAGCTCATTCTCAAGCTCTCCTTATGGACAATTTTGATGTACTTTTCATTTCTTGATTAATAAAGATGGATCCAGCTTTGCACCAGCTCTAAATCTCTCTTGGGAGGCTGTAGTTCTTGGGGTTGGGCCCATCTCAAGCGCCCAGTACCTCCCTTGTTTATATTTATGTGTCTTTGCTACATTCTCATAATAAAATCTGCTATTTGGATTTAAATGTTGTGTTGTTGTTTAGGTTGCTTTTGATGATTAGAAAAGGTTTTTAATGTTCAGATTTGCTTGATAGGTTAATCACAACGAATATATTCAGAAAAAGGCTACCAAGTACTTTGGATCCCACCTCCCCTTTAGTGGAATCATGAGCTGGGACCAATGTAACCTTGCTGCCCACAAAAACACTTTCTTTGCTTCACCATGCAATCATTAGTGTTTGAATCTCATTTGCAGAACTTGATATCAGTTTGGATGCATGTTTAGGTTTATAATCACTTAGTTTCATAATTGTTTCACATGGTTTCACTGCAAATAAACTTCTGTTCATTTCCTTTGCTGTTAGGTCAGATTAGAGTAAAGTAACTAGGTCATAGGTTTCATAACTAGATCTTTGTTTTCTTGCATGTCCTTGTTGGTTCAGTTGTAAACAATATGCAGGGCACCTTCATCATCTCCTCAAGTTCTATTTAACCTCTGTCTCACTCATTTACCCTCCAACTCTCTCATTTCCCGCATAGCTCCATCTCCTTCAACTTTCATTGGTTCCATCCTTCCAATCATCAAACCATTGCATACACTCTTCCCTCATCTGATTTTCCAGCTTCTGAGCCATCACCAGCCTTATTCCTACCTTACACATCTCCCCCTATCATTCCATCACTCCTCCATCACTTCAACCACTCACGGTAGGTCATCCTGTAGCAATTTGTAGACATCCTGTAGAAATCTCTGCGTATCTTGTAGGATCCCCTGCAGACATCCTGTAGGAGGCCACTCACTCGGTTGCTGAGCTTCTGAATGCGAGGAACCTCTGTGGATGGATGCTAAGGATCCCTAGGGACCTCTCCTAGCCTCCCCAACCTATCCCACGCTTTCCTTCCTTCTCCATCCCATCTACACAACCAAACCCTAATCAGCACACAATCACAATCATTCCATACACTTAAAGGAAAATACAAAAACATGTCTTTTATGATGCAAGTAGCTTAGATCCATGCATTTTCACTTATTAGAGGTAATGACAGCATTGGTAGAAGTTTTATTCACATTCTTTGCATTGTAGAGGTTAGACTAGTCAAATTAGGGTTTCCTAGGTTTACATGCTTTGATTTGCTTTCAGTTCATTTTTGTCAAGTAAAGTAGCTTTCCTTTGAGAATAGCTTTCGTCCATCAATTAGAAAGCTTCTTCTGAGAGCCTATAGAAGTTGGCTTGAGCCCTAGCGGACTTGTGCCAGCTGACCAAGTGACAGCTGCGACAAGAGCTAGTACTTGTGCATACAGCACCGTCGCTTCCAAGTTTGTACGAACTACCGGGTTGATAAAATTAAGAGACAGGAAGCCCCAAGAGTTGTAGCATTATTGCTACAATACTGGAGCTCACCATCTTTTTGGCGCCGTTGCCGGGGAAGCGTCAGAGTATTGGTGATTGTCGCTTTTCTTCTACTTTCCACTACAAACTTCTTCTAAGTAGTTTATTTCATTTCCATTATGCAATTTCGTTTATGCAAAAGTAGATTAACATTTCCCGCTTTCATAGATTAGCATTTCCCGCTTTCATAGATTAGCATTTCTCGCTTTCATAGATTAGCATTTCAATTCCGCAATTTCATTTCTGCAAGCATAGATTAGCATTTCAATTCCGCAAGCGTAGATTAGCATTTCATTCCTGCAATTTCATTGGATCAAAATAGATTAGTCATTTCCTCCTTTCATTTCAATTCCGCATTTTCATTTTCGCAAGATAGTTAGTTGCAGTTCAATCTATTTCGGTTTTGCAAGTAGAAGTAGGAAAAAAAAAAAAATCAACCAAAAAGATCTCATTTCATGTCTTGTAGGAGTAGAGATAAGTTAGAAAAATGATTGCACAACCCCCCACTGCTTCACACAGCCTTCGCTCTTCTTCGATGGCTGTGACTAAGAAGAACCCCTGGGTGGACATCAAGACATATCTGAAGAACCTCTAGGGGAGAAGAAGAAGAAACATTCCTCTGAAGCAAATGGCTACAAGCAGAAATGTTGAGAGCAACATCTTGTCCAAGGATGAATTTGAAAATCAGATCAAAGATTTCAAGAGAGATATGAGGCAGTTTCTTGCCATGCAACTGGATACCTTGCGGATCCAAAAGAAGCAAGAAGAAGCCAAGAGGGCTTTGGTCATTTTTTGTCCTAGGTGCCTTAAAAAGCATCCCAGGAACGAATGTCCAATGCACTCCCTAGAAGTGTGTTTTGTATGTGAAGAATACCATCCTACAGATCAGTGCCCTTCCTTGCCCAGAATCAAAGCTGCATATCAAAGAGCCAAGGGAGCCACTGAATCACTCTATTATATGAACCAAAGGAGGCCACATGGACCTAGATCTTACTAGCAGGAGATGCAAGGGATACCCGAGACCTATTATGACCCTTATCAAGCCACTTTCATGCCTTCTTGGGATCCCCCTGCTCATCCTTCCTGGTCTACACCTCCTCCTTGGTCATATTCTCCTTGTTCCTTCACAGATCCATATTATGCCCAACCAGTTGCTCATTCATTTCACTCTTATGCTCAGCCACAACCTCAGTGGAATGCACCTTATCAGGAGTGGAGGCCCCAGTATAACTCTCATCCTGCTCATTTTCCTCCACCACCTTCTCATCCACAACCATCGCCTCCTCCTCCACCAAGGCAACCCCAAATGCCTACCCAACCACAATGCCATCCATCTCCATCTCAATTTCACACCTCCGCTCAACTACCCATACCACCATTTCCAACGCCATGCAATGGAGTAGCTCAACCCCATTGCAAATCTGAGGCACAACATATCCAAACAACTCCTCTTGAGCCCAATGATCTTCACCAAAGCTCAGGAAGAGTGTTGCAAAAAAGAGATCATCTTGAAAGCATTGAAGGACCAAAGGCAAAAGAAGATCCAAAAGAGGAGATCAAAGAACCATGGGCTGCACTTGATGAAGAAAAGAGATCTAAATCAGAGATCGAGAGAGATCCCTCATGGTTACCATCAAATCTTCCATGTACTCAAGAGGAAGATCAACAAAAAGAGGAAGATCAGAAGGTCATGATGGAAGGTGACATGAAGAATGATCAAGATCAGCAAGATGACCAAGGATATCAAAGCTATATTGAGATATGGTTTCAAAAGGTCACTAAGTTGCAGCAACACTCTCCTCCTCAGCTATGTTTTGTACCTTCAAAGTCAGATCATTTTGTCTCTGAAACTTGGATAGTTGTCAAAGCATGCATTCCGAGCCTTTACATCATTTTGTCTCTAATCTCGATGTGCACATGGCTCCATTGGAAGTATTCTTATACTTGAAAATGATTTTGTTTTTCAAGTAGGGTAGGGTAGGAAAAATGAAAAAAAAGAAAAAAAAAAGTAAAGAAATGAAAAAAAAAATGAAAATAAGAGAAAAATAAAAATCTAAGGTGAAAACCCCCTCGGAGGCGCCTTAGATTGGCTCATTGATTGAAAACCTCCATGAGGCGGTCAATGGGTTGGAAAGAAAAGAAAATAAAAGAGAAAAAGATCTTTGGGTGAAAACCTTCCTTGGAGGCGCCCAAGGCAGGCAATTAAGGTGAAAACCTCCATGAGGCGCCCTAGTTGTTTTTCAAAAAAAAAAAAGAGAAAAAAGAAAAAGAAAAATAAAGCTAATCATCATTGAATAATTTTATGTTGCAGCAATGACATTTCAGGTTGCAAGGCAGGAGGAGCACTCAAATCAAGGTCAAAGGAGTTTTTGTGCCTTCTACAGGAAGTTTCGTATCTTCTACAGGAAGCTTACAAAAAAGCCAAATTGATCTCCAAAGAGGACCTGAAGGCTTGGAATATGTCCATGAGGCCTACACTCATCTATGTTTCCACTCCTCACCCCTTTTCCATCATTCTTTTCATGTCATTATGCTTCTTTCCTCAAAACTGTGTCTTCTACAGGAAAGCTCTGAATTTCTACAGGAAACATCCTGTAGAACCTTTGGACGAGCCAAATCCAATTTCAAAAGTGAATCTGATGGTGGGAGCCTATTGGTTAAGCCTGCAAGCACTTCTGTGTCCATCCCTTGCCTTCATCCATCATTTTTTCACTTCCTTGTGCTTCTCATTGTGCTTCTACAGGATCTTCCTGTAGAAATTGTGGGAAACTAGGCATGCATTTCAAAAAGTGGTTTGGCGAGCATGGTAGCTTCCTCAAGGGTTCAGAAGCCCTCATGCCATCTTCCAACTCCTCCTCCATCATCTCCATACCTGCATCACAAGCAAAATTCATTTTGTCATCCCATGCAAGCACATGCAAAAAGCCTTGAAGCAAAAATACCTAGAGCCAAATTTGTTTTTGCCATAACTTGAAAACCATGCATCCATTTGACAAACCGTTTTATGGGGAATTGTACAAGGTTGATGACAACATGCCTGAGCAGTTTCATGCAATTCCGGTGCACGGTTTCCAAGAAATCAGCCTCCATCACCATCAGCCATTTTTGCATTTTCTCCATAACCGTGCATTCGTTTCAAAACCTGTTTCATGGGGATATGCATGTGAGTGATGGTAACCTACCCAAGCAGTTTCAGCCGATTCTGATGCACGGTTTCCAAGAAATCGAGCTCTGAAATCTTCAGCCATTTTCCATTTTTCTCGAAATCCGTGCATCCATTTATCACGAATTTGCTATGGGAGATGCATAATGATGATAGAAACATGCTCAGCAAGTTTCAGATCGATCCGCTTTGGCGTTTGGGAGAAATGGCAAAAAGAAGTTCTGGTCCTGAGAAAATTCAATGGCAGCAACTTGAACGGGCAGAGTTGAACGTGGAAATGAACTCCTGCAGCTTAGATCCATCCAGAGGACACCTGCACAGAAAAAAACAGCCATGAATCATCAATCAAGCCACCATGCAACCACATCAACACATGCATGCAGCAAAGCTTCACAGCAGCCAACTGACTTTCAGGTACGTGACAAAACCGATTCCTCTGTTTGCATGAATCTAATCTGAACATTGCATGAATGAATGAGATGGTTAGGATTAAAAAAATCGGTGGCCAGCTAACTAGCCACCCACATCTAGTTCAAACAGCACTTGGTGGGTGAATGAGACACGTGCGCTCAGCCATGCACGTGAAGGAAAAAATGGACAGTGTTGGTTGTTTAAACTCCAGTGCAACGGGTGCATGAGATCACAGGCAGAGAACACACAGTCGACAACTGCAGTTCATGATGGCACAGCAATTGCATGGGCTAGCACACGTATGTGCCACCTCACCCCAAAAATCACGTATGTAATCTGAGCGCTCAGCTGAAATTCAAAGGCTGTTGTTCATCTGCACTTGCCACATCGTCAACTGAAGTCTGCACAATCTATTAACTTGTCATCCTCCACCAAGCTTTCTCGGCCACATTTTTTAACCCACCTATGCAATCACGTTCTACAGGAAACGGGTGGTCTTCTACAGGAAGTATGACACAACGTTTTGGAACAAAGAAACCTGAGCTTTCCCTCATCAGATTTGGAGTTCCGAGAAGGGTAGGCTCGGAAGCACTCGTCCACCCATGATATATATTTTGAAAGGTGGTGAATTGACTATCTGGAGCAGGAGAATTAGAGACCAGTTTGCCTGTAATTCTCTTATAAAGAAGGCATATGCAGCTGTCAGAGCCAGCCTATGGATGTAACTTTTAAAATTTTCATATCTGAATTTGCCCTGAGAAGAAAACTTGGTCTCTGTCCTCTCTCTGTAGAAGCAAACTCTTCCTCTCATAACCAGATAGCTGAAGAATTCTTAATGTCCTTCAGATCTCTTTCTGCCAAAGAAAAAAGAAGAGAATAGAAGAAAAAAACGTGGTTAGGGTCTTTTGCATGCATGAACATAATTGTTAAAACAGAGTAAGGTATCATATCAGAATTTTATGCAAATGATCCAGGATTGTAAAGGGATTATGTCACAGATCCAAGCTAGTTTGGAGATGTCTAAATCGAGAACAGGAGAAGGAAAATATGGTGCATTTCCTGCGTCCCAGACTATTACAACAGCTCTCATTATTGCAGCTTGGTACTCTTCCAATATTGGTGTGCTATTGCTTAACAAATGCCTATTTAGTTTTTTTGGATGCAGATACCCAATATTTATCACAATGTTGCACATGTGTGCCTGTTCATTTTATGGTTTTCTGGCAATTTCATGGTTAGAGATTGTACCAATGCAGTTCATCATCTTCAGGAGACAGTGTCTTGAGATATTGGCACTGAGCTTCATTTCCTCCTTCTCGGTTGTTTGTGGCAATATTTCTCTACGCTATTTGCCAGTCTCCTTCAATCAAGCTATTGGGGCAACAACTCCCTTCTTCACAGCAATATTTTGCATTTATAAAAACATGTAAGAGGGAGTCTTCTGTGGTTTATATGGCCTTGGTGCCTGTGGTATTTGGCATTGTTATTGCAAGCAACAGTGAGCCATTATTCCACCTTTTTGGCTTTTTGGTTTGCCTAGGATCAACGACTGCCAGAGCATTGAAATCAGTTGTTCAGGGGCTCCTGCTTACCTCTGAGGCAGAGAAGCTTCACTCTATGAATTTGCTCATGTGCATGGCACCAATTGCTGCGCTGTTATTGCTTCCTATTACTCTTTTTGTGGAAGGTAATGTAGTAGTGATTGCTATTAAAAAAGCCATAGAAAACACCTTTATCATATTCTTGTTGCCTGGAAACATGACCATGGCTTATTTTGTGAATTTAACCCACTTCCTTGTTACAAAACATACGAGTGCCCTCACGTTGCAGGTTTTAGGAAATGCCAAGGCCACCATTTCTTCCATATAAATGCATGTACTTGCACACTCATAACAAGGCTGAGAATTTAACAGGAAAAGCAGCAGGCCGTGAGGGAGAAGAGCAGAAAGGAGGAGAAGATGAAGGCTGCCACAATACAGTTCAAGGAGAAGGCATCCCCAGCCAAGCAAGCAAAATCAGAAAAAATTGTTTCTACAGGAAGACAGAGACTGTTTCTACAGGAAGACAGAGACTGTTTCTACAGGAAGCCAGCGAACAGTTTCTACAGGAAAGTCTGAAAAGCGGGAAGCCAAAGGAGAAATCGGCCGAAATTCTAGCCAAGGAAGTCACCAAGGCCATCAAAGACAAGGGGAGAGATTTGGTTGCTCAGAGGATGAGCAACACTTTCAGTAGGGGGGTGATGATGAGCCCCAAAAATGTACAATTATTTGGGCTCATCCAACCTCCTAATTTGGCTTAGTCCACCATTCTCATTTGTTTATTGCATGTTTTTGATTATTTTTATGTTAATAGAGTGAATTTGGTTAGTCATTATGCCAACAAGTCTAATGGGTGCTTTGTGTAGCCTTGTTGGTCAACTTGGAGACAAAATTGAAGGTCTTAATGAGCACTTGGCAGCCAAATTCGTGGGAGAACAAGCTAGAGGATTTGTAGGAAGGTGTCCCCCTCATTTATGGGCCCTTACCTCGAATTCTCCACCATCAGCTCGGAGTTCAAAGGCCACCAAATCAATGAGCACAAGGGCAGCCAAGCAAGTCAAGTAGGACTGCTGTTAACTACAAGTCTTGGGCAGCCAAGTCCCTAACTTTTAGGAGGACTGTTGGGTCCTCAAATTGTATAAATAAGAAGGCTTGGGGCCTCATTTTGGTTAGCTAGTTGGTAGTCATTTTTGTAGCTAGTTAGTCATTTTTTTTTAGCCATTAGTTAGCTAGCTTGTAGTTCGATTTTTAGGCCATGGATTAGCTTTGCTTTCAGCTCATTCTCAAGCTCTCCTTATGGACAGTTTTGATGTACTTTTCATTTCTTGATTAATAAAGATGGATCCAGCTTTGCACCAGCTCTAAATCTCTCTTGGGAGGCTGTAGTTCTTGGGGTTGGGCCCATCTCAAGCGCCCAGTACCTTCCTTGTTTATATTTATGTGTCTTTGCTGCATTCTCATAATAAAATCTGCTATTTGGATTTAAATGTTGTGTTGTTGTTTAGGTTGCTTTTGATGATTAGAAAAGGTTTTTAATGTTCATATTTGCTTGATAGGTTAATCACAGGGAATATATTCAGAAAAAGGCTACCAAGTACTTTGGATCTCACCTCCCCTTCAGTGGAATCATGAGCTGGGACCAATGTAACCTTGCTGCCCACAAAAACACTTTCTTTGCTTCCCCATGCAATCATTAGTGTTTGAATCTCATTTGCAGAACTTGATATCAGTTTGGATGCATGTTTAGGTTTATAATCACTTAGTTTCATAATTTTTTCACATGGTTTCACTGCAAATAAACTTCTGTTCATTTCCTTTGCTGTTAGGTCAGATTAGAGTAAAGTAACTAGGTCATAGGTTTCATAACTAGATCTTTGTTTTCTTGCATGTCCTTGTTGGTTCAGTTGTAAACAATATGCAGGGCACCTTCATCATCTCCTCAAGTTCTATTTAACCTCTGTCTCACTCATTTACCCTCCAACTCTCTCATTTCCCACATAGCTCCATCTCCTTCAACTTTCGTTGGTTCCATCCTTCCAATCATCAAACCATTGCATACACTCTTCCCTCATCTGATTTTCCAGCTTCTGAGCCATCACCAGCCTTATTCCTACCTTACACATCTCCCCCTATCATTCCATCACTCCTCCATCACTTCAACCACTCACGGTAGGTCATCCTGTAGCAATTTGTAGACATCCTGTAGAAATCTCTGCGTATCCTGTAGGATCCCCTGTAGACATCCTGTAGGAGGCCACTCACTCGGTTGCTGAGCTTCTGAATGCGAGGAACCTCTGTGGATGGATGCTAAGGATCCCTAGGGACCTCTCCTAGCCTCCCCAACCTGTCCCACGCTTTCCTTCCTTCTCCATCCCATCTGCACAACCAAACCCTAATCAGCACACGATCACAATCATTCCATACACTTAAAGGAAAATACAAAAACATGTCTTTTATGATGCAAGTAGCTTAGATCCATGCATTTTCACTTATTAGAGGTAATGACAGCATTGGTAGAAGTTTTATTCACATTCTTTGCATTGTAGAGGTTAGACTAGTCAAATTAGGGTTTCCTAGGTTTACATGCTTTGATTTGCTTTCAGTTCATTTTTGTCAAGTAAAGTAGCTTTCCTTTGAGAATAGCTTTCGTCCATCAATTAGCAAGCTTCTTCTGAGAGCCTATAGAAGTTGGCTTGAGCCCTAGCGGACTTGTGCCAGCTGACCAAGTGACAGCTGTGACAAGAGCTAGTACTTGTGCATACAGCACCGTCGCTTCCAAGTTTGTACGAACTACCGGGTTGATAAAATTAAGAGACAGGAAGCCCCAAGAGTTGTAGCATTATTGCTACAATACTGGAGCTCACCACCTTGTGAACCCAGGCACTCACTTTAGGCTACTTGCCTTTGTTATCTCCTGTCGTGATACCACTTTAGAGCACAATATTTACATTCGGGTCTTGTTCGCACGACTTAGACCTCTCATTTGTAGGTTCCGAGTCGGGGAAGGTTGGAGTGCTCCTTTATTGCGCAACTCAGTATCAGTGTGGGACAGTCCTCCGTCTCATCATCAAACTCAGTATAATATAAACATGATGGTCTCGTTGGATTTTTACAATCGCGGGCATAATTCCCTGGCCCTCCGTAATTGTAACATACCAGATGACTGCGACCTCTTCCTGGTCCCATTCCACCTTGACCTCAACCATGCCCGTGAAATCTTGTGTGTGCCATCCTTGCATTTTGATCGAAGGTCCGTGTTTCAGTCTGAACTCTATAGGTGGGAGTCCAATCAATCATTAGTTCATAACTTCTACAGGTATGCTCGTCGTGGCCTACTGACCTGTAGAAATTACAGAACAATTACTGGAAATTTTGCGTATACTTTTGTAATATATGGTAGTTATCTGTAGCATGCTTTCCTCCTATCCAACAAATCGTGCACTATAATACAGGCATCGCACTTGGTCCTGCTTGTGTTTCTGGTCTCAATGGCATTGGTCCTCCTCCCACCAAGTAGTCTGCAAAGACTGGACAATTGTCCTTGTCATGTCGCTGGCCTTTACACTTTACACACCATACCTCCTTGCATGCTTCTGGGTGAGCCATCCTATCTTGTTTCAAACTCTGCATCTCAAGGCACAAGTTTTTCAACTCCGCGTGGATCTGTTGAACTCCCAAGTTAGGATCTTGTATAGGGGTCTCATGAAGTCTCATCGCAATCTCCAAGGCCTCGGCCTGAGTGGTTATGTAAGGCCTCCGGGCGATTGTGCGACGGGCGCCGGGCGAAGTCGTCGTGCACAAGGGCGCGGGCGGGCATGCGGGCGCGAGGGCGCACGACGGACGTGCGACCAACCGAAGTGTGACAGGAGTGCGGAAGAAATGCAACAAAAGAAGTGACAATATGCGACACTTTGGAGAATGTGATGAAACAACAAGAGCTTTATACAACGATTGGAAGGAGACTTGCGTTAAGGCAAGCCGACTTGGAAGGAGCCCTCATGGGGGTGTGTTGTGAGTGTTTTGGGGGTCGGCCAAGGGGCTGCCACCCACATGTAAACCCACGCAGAAAAGGGTATAAACATATGAGCATGAGAGCTCATTCAAACATCAATTCGAACTCATCACTTCTACGCATAACTTGAGAGGAAAAGAAGTGCGCAGTTTTGGGTAGAGCTGCGCATAGCTCATGCACACTAGTTGGAGGTGCACTTGGAGGTTGTCTTGAGCTGGTCGAGGTGTGGGCAAGGTGTGCCCGGGGTTCGGTGGATGTACAGAATTGTGTAGGACTTGGCAAGGGTATCTAGGTGGCTCAGGTGAGCACCGCCCTTCGTGCAAGAGGTGCACGCTGTTGTAAAAGGTAGGGTTGCCTCTCTTTGTAATATTTGGCTAAGTGTGAGACTTGGTTTGGCAAGACACACTTGTATGTTGTAAACTGATATTCTTAATATATTGTCGGGCAGACTCACATTATGGGGAGTTGCCCCTCCCCTTTATACTTGTTGCAATTGTTGATGTTCTTGTTATAATTGCTATGGATAATGAATGAGTATGGGCTTCATTAAGTATAAAGGATAATTGCATGTTTACTTGGTTGCAAAACACAAGCTAAGTAATGTTAATGTGAAAGTAGGCGTAGTCCACGAATGTTAGTATTGGTGAAAAGAAAGCGTTTGGTGGTGCTGCACCTTTCTACAAGTGGTTGGAAGACTACCGCAGGTGTAGGGGAGTGAAGGTGGTATCAGAGCTCTATCTAGAGCCGGTGAGCAGGGTTGCCCGTGACAGGTACTTGTAGGTGAAGGAAACCATTTCACACAAGTGGAACAAGGGTTGGTTCAGGTTGCAGGTGACTTGGTGAATATGGAGGAGGTTGAAAAGGCAGTGATGGTAGATGAACCTACGAAAGGTGAATCTAGCCATAGTGCAGTTGAACCTCTCCGGTACGAAGTGTTGGAACAGATGAGTCGATGGAGTTCTGACTGGGTTTCAATGAAGGCCGAGAACATGGAGATTCAGGAGAGCTGTTCGGAACTAAAGAGGGAACTTGAAGAACTCAAGAGCCAATGCAGAAGTATGACAGATGTTGAACTCAAGGAACTTGATGAGGAGATCCAATGAAGTGGTCTTGATCTTCAAGAGCTCTTTGATGAAAGAGCCCAGTTGAGGAAGGAAAGTGCTAGGGTGGAGGCCAAAATCAAGCAAATTGAGGAAGAGATAAAGAAGAAGCTTCTTGGTAAGAAGGTTGTTGTGATTGAGCAGGAAGAGCTCGACTATATTGACAAGTTGGGAACTCAATATCGATAGCATCCAGAGGACATTCGGAAGTTTAGTTCTATGAACTTGGTCAGTGGACACTTGGTTAGTGCACTTGAGCAAGATGCGATGAAGGGAAAGCTTGAAGGGAGTCAAGCTGGACCAGGATCGAGTTGCCTAGAGGAACCAAGCAGGGAAGTGAAGTACCTTAGGAGGAATGTCAAGGTGGAGCATAAGCCAATTGACACTTCTAAGGCCGAACTCTTGAAGAAGATTGCTGATGTAAGACGCAAGACAAAGCCAACAGAGGGAGGTGATTCCTTGAAGATAAGTTTTGTGCAGGTAACCGTGAAGGGCAAGAGATTTGCAGCTTTGGTGGATACGGGGGCTACTCATAGCTTCTTAAGTAGGAAGGCAGCAAAGTCTTTTGGGAAGAAAGCAAAGATGGAGAGGGAATGGAGTTCTTTCAAAGCAGTCAACTCTACCATTAGAGCTGTTGATGGTGTGTTGAAGGACACTCAGGTGAAAGTAGGATCGTGGTTTGGAAAGTTGGACTTGAGAGTTGTGGACATGGATGATCATTCTATGGTGTCAGAGATGGACTTTATGGATCTTGTACAAGCCATACCAATGGTGGACCGGGACATTCTCTTGATCACAGCTGAAGGGAAGACCATGATGGTACCGATGAATAGAAGAAGTTGCTTGGGGTATACACCAAGGATGGCTTCTATGACTTTGTATCCCAAAGATCCAAATGTGAAGCATGAGGATGTGGAGCAAAGAGGACTTGGGAGTGTGACTCAAACAATGAAGGAAAGGAAGTTGGTTGACTTCGTTGCAAGAGCCGGAAAGAAGAATAAAGGGAGTGAGAAGACAGCCTCACGAACATGGAGACACTTGTTGGGAGCATCTTCTACTAATGATCTTCATGATGGAGTTGCAAATGAAGGAAGCCCGAGTGCTACTTCTGAGGCAGTGGTTGATGAGGATTATGGAGGTAGAGATCCTGCTGGGATAGTGGACTTTTGCAGGTATGCCATGGGCATATATGACTTTCAGTAGACAAAGGACAAGCTAGGTGAGCTTGGATGTAAATGTGATGAGATTGAGGCTCCGCATAGATACTTGAGGACACAACATCAATCTGACACATGGGTGGATGAGAGTCAGGGAGGAAACTTCTTGGCCTTCCTTTCTCTTTAGATAACCTTGGAGAAGGGTTGGTGTAGGGACCTTGCTTGGGAGGGGCTACACCAACTTTACAAGGGGCCTTGGAGGAGGCTTCTTTATGACAGGTGCAGACTTGGATGTAGATGGCCAGATGTTGGGATGGAGTCTACATGGGTTGGACATCATGGACAACTAGAGTCATGGACATCAGGTTGATTATGTGGAGCATGTTGCAGATGGGATGGAGTTTCCATGGACCTGAGCATGGGATGATTGATAGATTCTTGATGAGTCCGAGATGTAGCAGGAGTCAGGGAAAGACTTGTGATAGCATAAGGATGTGCATTCTTATGGTTTGGGCGTATGGTTGGACTGATCACCCGACTAGTTCGAGTCATGAGGGGTACCAATGTGCAGAGATATGTTGGCATTAGTCGAAACATGGTAACACATACGTGTTGACATCTGACAAGGATACTACATGGAGGAGGGACACATGATGAGGTCGACACGAGATGTTGCAGTGGAGATTATGGCAAAGGGGTCGATGATCATGGATCGAGATGATATCTAATGGAGAGAATATCGTTGAGGTACATACATTGGTATGGTGAGCTTGGTGGCAGTGGTCACTAAGTCGAGATATGATGGAGATGAGGCTCTACCTATGTTGCAGGGATGTTTGCCCTGTGTGGAGAGGTCGACATCATGGATGATGATGATCTTGGTGGATGGCTACCGAGATGGTATGTTGTCGAGGAAGACAATGATTTCAGGTGGAGGAGGATGTACGGCCTCCGGGCGATTGTGCGACGGGCAAAGTCGCCGTGCACGAGGGCGCGGGCGAGCACGCGGGCGCGCAAGCGCACGACGGGTGCGCGACCAACCGAAGTGCGATGGGAGTGCGGAAGAAATGCAACGAAAGAAATGAAAATATGGGACACTTTGGAGAATGCGATGAAACGACAAGAGCTTTATACAACGATTGAAAGGAGACTTGCGTTAAGGCAAGCCGACTTGGAAGGAGCCCTCATGGGGGTGCGTTGTGAGTGTTTTGGGGGTCGGCCAAGGGGCTGCCACCCACATGTAAACCCACGCATAAAAGGGTATAAACATATGAGCATGAGAGCTCATTCAAACATCAATTAGAACTCATCACTTCTACGCATAGCTTGAGAGGAAAAGGAGTGCGTAGTTTTGGGTAGAGCTGCGCATAGCTCATACGCACTACTTGGAGGTGCACTTGGAGGTTGTCTAGAGCCGGTTGAGGTGTGGGAAAGGTGTGCCCGGGGTTCGGTGGATGTGAAGAATTGTGTAGGACTTGGCAAGGGTATCTAGGTGGCTCGGGTGAGCACCGCCCTTCGTGCAAGAGGTGCACATGGTTGTAAAAGGCAAGGTTGCCTCTCTTTGTAATATTTGGCTAAGTGTGAAACTTGGTTTGGTAAGACACACTTGTACGTTGTAAACTAATATTCTTAATATATTGTTGGGCAAACTCACATTACGGGGAGTTTCCCCTCCCCTTTATACTTGTTGCGATTGTTGATGTTCTTGTTATAATTGCTATGGATAATGAATGAGTATGGGCTTCATTAAGTATAAAGGATAATTGCATGTTTACTTGGTTGCGAAACACAAGCTAAGTAATGTTAATGTGAAAGTAGGCGTAGTCCACGAATGTTAGTATTGGTGAAAAGAAAGCGTTCGGTGGTGCCGCACCTTGCTACAAGCGGTTGCAAGACTACCGCAGGTGTAGGGGCGTGACAGGTTAGCTTCTACTGTGACAACGCATTCCTTAGATGTGGCGTTAGCGATACTACAAACCATGCGTGGTATTGCCCATCCATCAAGGTCATATTGGCTTCACGAATTGTACACTTCAGCTTGATCCAGCTCCCAGGGGGTCTTGCCTAGAAGCATCGCGATTTCCTTAAATCTAATAATCAACTATGTCTCTGATTTTGGCCTACTAAATTCCTTGTTTAGGGCAGCTTGGATATCCACGATCCCTGCATTCGGATTGTCATTCGAATGCTTAATGTACCAAGTCAGTGCACGATCTTGCAGAGTGCTGACCGGCATTTCTTTCTTTATATTGTCATCCATGACTCCCTGTGCTTCCCATACAGCCTTTACCATGAACCAAAATTGGTCGGGATCTTCGTTTCCTACTCCTTTGAACACCGGAAACTTTATTGCATTCGCCATATTGAACTATGGTGGTGGCGGAGGTGGTGTGGGAAAAGATGGGGGTGAATATAGTGAAGATGGTGGTGGTGTAGGTGGAAGTGGTATGCATGGAATTTGTTGCTTTATCAAACTGATCGCACTTCTTGGTGAAACCTTTGTGAACTCTTCCTCACTTTCTCGTGGAGGTGAAATCAAGGGGCTAATTTCTAGCTCCGCGCTACCTTCATTTAGTTAGATCCTCCCACTTCACATAGCCCCAAACATCAATTTATTCACATAACCCGCTTTTCACATAGTAGAATTTTAATCCGAGTGTTCAAAGATTTAACGTACTTACCTTGCGGTCCTTTGAGGAAGTGTTGTTCTGCCTCGCTATAGCTAACTGAAGTATCTACCGTGAAATCGGTGATAAATCCTCCTATAATTCTATTGAGCTAGTGATCCATAGTTTGCGTGACCTTATCTTCCAATGCTTCCATTCTGCGCACCAACTCTGGAGTCCACACAATAGGTTTTTCGAGCCTACACCTTCCTTGACTATCTGCTAGCTTCGTGATCCACTCATACAAGTAAGAGGGGAAGGATGCAAAGAAAATTTCATGGATTTCCGTATATAAGTAGCAATCTAACCACTCTTCCTTTGATAATCATGGGTTTTTGTATTCCTCCACTATGAACTCGTGAATATTTCTGTCCAACCATTCTCCAATTCCTTTCTTTGTCGAATTCCAATGATACAACATCAAACATCTCTATGCAGATCCTGGTCCCAGCAATAGAACCATTTGTTGGCTTATAGGGGCCTGACCTAGGTTCAGGGTTAAGTTAGCCAAAAATATCACGGTACTACTAGCCCTTTCGGCAAGAGTCCGTGGTGCGCGGATTGAGGTTTCACTCGAAGTAGTATGGGAGGGTGCTAGAACTAGGTTTCCACACCATGGAGATGTCTGATGAGTTCAAGTGGTTCATGGTTTGACCCTGCGTGCAGGTTGCTTCGTGCACTTTCTCGTACTTCACAACCTGATATACTGCCTTCATGCAACCTACCTAGGGGCTGAGCATCATGCTCTGTGTTATTACCCAATATCTTACTGGTATTCCAATGTTAGTTTCTTAGCTTTGCCTACTTGAGTGCTTTAAGTGTACTTAACAATATAAACCATTCATACAGGTGTGCGTAGTAAATAAAGAGTACATTTGAAAATTATATCAATCATTCATTAAACCAAGAATAGATACACAAAATGATAACAAAACTTCTCTTTATTAATTCCTTCCTCGGTTACAGAGTCGACTCTGCTCTATGCACTCAGTTGCAGGGGTTCACGCACTCAGTTGCGGACTACTAGGCCTCTGTGCACTTAGCTGCAGAGCCTTCTCCTACTCTACAACCCAAAGACACACTTCAACTTGCGACTCAATCACTTAGACATTTTTTCCTTACTTCTCTTTTTCTACTTCTTATCTACTCTCTTCTACACTTAGAGCCTCGGTCTATTTATACAATGGGTAGGTCTATCTAGCTGAAATTACATTACAAAACTAGGGTATACAACCCTATGACTCTATCATACTTTTGCGCCCTGCGCCCACAATTAGCGGAGCTTTACAACAAAATTCGGTCAAAAGTTGGGCTTTTATCCCCAAAACATGTCTTGGGGGGATTCTATGCCCAACAATTCTTATGAAAATAATGAAAATCAAGGGAATAGTAAAGGACATAACCAAAAAAAATCTCTTACCATTCAAAGAGTGAGCGATGTGGGAATAAGACTAGAAGGGAATGGAATGAATTTGTTGACCAATAAATATGAGGATTATGTTGTCAAACAATCTTCTATAGTAGAACTCCAAGAAACATGTGCTTGCTACAATCCAATGAAGGCCATACATTCTTCTACCAAACAACCTAGTTCAACAAAACTCCAAGAAATACATGCTCACTTCACTCCCACAAAGGCAGAGGGCTCAGTTGTCAAACAAAATATTTTCTCCAATGAATATGAGAATTCTGGTGTTAAACAATCTGGTTCAGCAGAACTCCAAGAAATTTGTGCTTCTCATACTCCATTGAAGGTTGTGAATTCTGCTTCCAAACAATCAGGTTCAGTGAAACTCAAAGATATATGTGTTCACTTCATTCCAACAAAGGCTGAGGGATATGTTGCCAAACAATCTAGTTTAGTAGAACTCCAAGAAGTACCTGCTTTCTACATTCCATTAAAGGTTGATAATTTTGTTGCCAAATAATCAGGTTCAGGAAAACTATAGGAAATATATGTTCACTTCACTCCAAAAAAGGCTAAGGGTTCTGTTGTCAAACAATCTGGTTCAATGAAAATATATGCACATTCAGATAGAAGAGCAAAGAATGAAGAGGTTAGAAGAAATATTTCAAAGTATTAGGTTTAAATTGATGGAATTGAGTAGTATTTTGTAAATGGTGTGTTCTACAATAAATATTTTATATCAAAATATTATTGGGGTGGTTTAAGTTTGAGTAGCTATCAAAAAGTGAGTCACAAGTATTGCATGTTTATCTTGTAAGGCACATAGATTGCAGGAATATAATAGGCAAGAGATGTGTAAGACACTATTATCGTGGGGAATTTCATTAATTATGTGATTAAATCAAATATGTATCTTCAAATATCAAAATAATGCTTCCAGCAATGTAATGTCTTACACTATAAATCCATCCTTGATCCTACAACCAAAGCTATAGGCGCATAGTGATTAAACAAAGACTTCAAAGAACGAGTAAAATTATCTCAAAATTTAACTTGTAACAAATGTACAATGCAGGAAGCTAGTAGCTTGGTGCCTCTAGGCATGATGGCAAAAATAGATCATGGAAATAATATGTTCTTATCACAAGGGGAATGGAGGTCAACACATGAAAACATGATAGACTCACAAGGATATCATAAATACCAAATTTCAAATTGTTTTACTTATCATATTCCAAAGGAACTAAACATCTCCCAACATCCACTAGTAGATAATTACCTTGAGACAAATGAATTTCTTCATGATCCAGAAAAGATTCTCTCATCTCCAGTATTTGATGACAAGGGATGTCATGGAAAGAAGTGGAAAAGTGAAGAAATGGAGGTTCATGAAAAGGGAGACTTGATAAGAACTTCTTGGAACAAAGGCTCTATATCTGAAAGGAAGCCTACTGAACTTGGTTTTATCAGTAATGAATATGTATTTAGCAATGTATGTTGATCTTTCTTGTGGAAAAAATGTAATTTCACATTGCAAAATAAAATTGCATTTTTTAGATGCTTTTACAACATCTCTTGATTCGTTACAAGGAATCCATATCATAAATTCTATCAATCTATCTCCTTTATCCAGTACAGAATGCCACCAGGTCCATTCCTCGTAGAATTACATATCCCCAGATTGGGAATACTTGAACAATGTTCCATCATCTTCCTAACAACTCATATAAAATACAAATTACATCACAAGTATGGATATAGAAAAAATTAGGTACATCTTCATAGTCATAGCTTTAAACTTTTTCCTTGACCATTTTTGTGTATCTTCTAAATTTTTGGGTCATAGAAGGATCAATTATAATATATTTATGTTTGTTTACCGAAAAGACCGGTGAAGTGGGATTTTAAGTTTCATGCTTTCTTCTATATATATTTAGGGTGTGAAAGACATTATTTTGATTCCTATTAATAATTTTCATTGGTGGAAGTATTATTTTGAAGAAATAATAGAATTTAGATTATGAAAGTATTGTTTTGAAGAAATAATAGAATTTAGAATGTGAAAGTGTTATTTTGAAGAAATAATAGAATTTAGAATTGGATAGCAAATCATCGATGCGAGCCCCTAGATGATTGGATCAGTTGCAATATTGAGATTGGGACATGTGGATTTCAGTTTGTTTGTAGGGTAGACGGGACAACATTTTTCTCAGCATCCAACCTTCTTTTCTAGAAATTTGAATGTTCATTTCCAGGATACCTCTTTTGATCATATATTGTTAAGTAGTTTCACAGTAATTTGTTAGTTTTGTAAAAGTACACAACAAAGTAACCCATAAATATTAAAATATCTAGGGAATGCTGCTGAATTAAATATATTTCTTCCATTACAAAACTGCTTAGTTAATGAAGCATTCTTTTGTGTGTATATCATTGGGTATTTTAGTTTTTACTTGTTGTCTTTAATTGATGTTATTTAAGTTTTTTTTCAAATATTTGTGCTTTGCAAGATTGCCAAATATTTCTTAACTATTATCAACTGTGCTAATTATAAGACTTATGAATTATGTTATCTCCATATATATATATATATATATATATATATATATATATATATATATATATATATATATATATAAAGTTTGGTGATGTAGTGAGTACGGGGGCCTAATTGTTAAGGGTCCAACCCTAACCGCCTTATTTATGTAATAGCATTGAGTCATACTTATAGTTAGTTAAAGAGTCAATTGTAAGTGGTTGACCCACATTTAAAGAAAAGGACCACAATTAGTTGCAAATGGGCCATGGTATTAGATAGATGGTATTAATAAAACCATGGTACTGACCCATGGTATTGCATGTATGAATCCTATATAAAGGATAGAGACTCCCCATTGAGGAGTGTCATGTCTTATTCTATAATTGAGCCCAGCTCTATTGGATGTTCCCCCCTCGAAGAGGCAACTGAACATTGCTTTCATCTCTGAATAATAAAATACAACCTGTTATTTCTCATTTTGTTCTGTGTTTTGGGATGCATTTCTTCACATATTAGGTATTATGGCATCTTCTCATAGGTCAAGAGCATAACAAGTGGTATCAAAGCACTTTCCAGGGCCGGTGATATCTCCATTTGCAGCAGAATTGTTTTTGGCTAGAGACGTGTCTAAACATCTTTAAACCACGGGATCTGTCATTGAGCACATAAACCTGTGGATTTGGGGTGGCATGCATGCAGGAAATACAAGAGGTGGTCACGCTTGTTGGACTCCGTTGTAACCCCTGTGGGTACCCCTTCGAGTAGTAGCGCATTAGACAGAACCACACACGGACTATCTTCCACGTACCCTTTGGGTATATCGAAAGATCCCTAGGCTCATCTGAAACCTTGCCGTAGATAAATCGTTGGCCGTATCGCTACTACAATACACCGAGAATAGCACTGGGGGAGATTACTCGCACGTACAATAGGGTAGTGGGGTAGTACGACTAAGGGTACGATTGATCCTCATTAGTTAGTGCCCTTAAAGATTGGGCTGAGTACTACTGTTGGACCCTTATGTATATTGCGATCTGTAGCACCTGACACTCCTTGAGACCATAGTTCCCTTATCTCTCTGAAGATCACCCATCATCTTCTTTGCTAGATCAGATCTAGCAGGTTGGGTTCTGCGCCGCCACAATAATCAGATCCACCAGAATACCATTCAAATCTAGCAGCAGGGGTTCAGTCACTACCACATTCCTACTCACACTCTGCAGTTGAGGGTTTCGCAGACAGATCTGACCATTTGTGTAGGGAGGCTTGTGGCTCCTATACCTTGGGGTGATTCTCGCAGGACATTGGATAGGATTAACTTTTATGGGAATTGGCTAATGAAGTATTGATAAGCGGGGAGTAAAACTCAAAAAAAAAAGTCTGAGGCCCTCCTGGGACGATTATAAGAGACTTAGCCCATAAGAATTAGGATGACAGGCTGAGTGAGGTGGTACCATTCACTTGTCAGCTTCAATTTTCCGGTGGTCCCAATTTTTTTCACAGTGGCAACAAGTGAACTAGATCTGTGTATGGTAGAAACCAGAGCTCAAGCTAGGACCCAAGCTTGCTGGTATAGTCATTACTCTTCTTCTTTATGTTGATGATATTGTTTTTCTTGCCAAGAGTCCCAACAATCTCGACAAGCAGCTTAAAGCCCTCCATGATTATTGTATCAAGATGTGTCTGACCACTAACATTGATAAGACTAAAGTTATGATTATTAAATCCAAGAAGGCCACTTATGAAAATTTCATCTACGATAACGATTACTTAGAGAATGTTTCTTCTTACAAATATTTAGGTATTGTCATTCACCATCAACTCAACTCGAAGTATAGCATTGAGAAAATAATTTTAGGAGGATTGAAAGCTTACTATGAGCTTGAAAACAATTATAAGGCAATTGACCTTTGGGTTTGGAGTAAAAAAGAGTTCCTCTTCGAGACTCTTGTCACCCCTGTTATTTTATATAGATGTGAGGCGTGGGGTTGTAGTCTATCTATATATTCTTGGAGAAAGATTGAAATTATCCAAAAGCAATTCATAACCTACAACCTCAAGATTAAAAGTAATACTCCCTACCTTATTCTCTTGATTGAGGATATAATTTCCCCCATTGAATGCATGGCTATGTTTAGGTATATTATGTATCAGAAAAAGCTGTACAACATGGATGCCAAGAGTTTCCCAAACCTTGTTTCTAACTCTAGTCTAAACCACCTTTGTCTCAAGCGAGGGTGACATAAGGATGTCAAGTCCTGGCTCGACAATTGGGAGATAAGGGAGGAGATCCTCTTGGGGAACAAGTATAATATTAAAAACATCATTACTTCCAAATTTAAGGATAAGTTGTGGAGTGATAAGGAGTTAGAGGGGAAAGGAAAGTTAAGATACTATAAGGGGGTAATCAACTCCACACTTGCTAACTAGAATTACTTTTTTGTATTAACTAGTGCTAAGAAGTGAATGAATATTACAAGGATAAAAATTAATTCTCATGAGCTTCGGAGTGAAATGGGGTGTTATTCTATTCCCAAGATTCCTTGGGATGAAAGAATAAGCCTCCTCTGCAATACTAAGATAGTCGAAGATGAAAAACACTACCTCCTCTGCAATACTAAGATAGTCGAAGATGAAAAACACTAGTCGAAGTTGAAAAACACTTTCTCTTGGATTGTTCGGCCCTTACGCACATCCGTACTCATTTATATAACATTTACCCCACCACTAACCTCCTTGACTTGTTGAGTTAGAAAACAACAGTGACCTCAAAACACTTCTTAGCCTCAATTTTTATCACATAGATAAAATCTTAAATAATCTCAATTAACCGCTTCTTTCTTAAGGTCCAATAGACCATATTAGTCTTAGTGGACGTTAATCATCATCATCATCATCTAAAATCAATTTTAAATTAAAAAAATAAAAATAAAAAATAAAAAATTGAAACACGACAAAAAAAATTAACATAACCCCCGTGCAAGAGTAACACTCACAAATTGAGAAACTAAAAAAAACCTAACAATTATGGAATGTTAAATTTCATCTCGTGGTTGCGAATATTGGCAAAACCATCCACAATATCCTCACATATGGAGTCTAATAGGAATCTAGTAGATGCTTTCATAATCATCCTCTTTAAATCCTCATATCTATTTTTACAAAATTCAAAATTGATGTTAAAATACAGATAAGTTAGTTAATATGAAGTTAATTTTAATTAGATTGTAGATTTCTAGAATATTTTAAAATTGAGTGTACATTATCTATATTAATGTATATGAACCAGGAACTAATCCAAATAATTAATAGAGATGGAACAAGGAAGTCTTATCTACCAAATTCCTAAATATTATACTAGTTAAATCTGTGATCAAAGTAAATTAAAAACATAGAAATCTAGTAATACCTTCATCTCCTTCCATTCTTTGACAAAATTCGGATCGGATTTATTGCTAGGTTGGGGATTTTGTTTGAAAAAATACATAGATTGTCTCTGTGACTATATTTTATAGGCAACAAACAACCTGGAAATAATCTCAATTACTCCATTTAATATCTATAAGTGTGCCATTTTTGGTGTGCAAAACAAATCTTGTTATATATTTAACTAGATTTTCCTTAAGGCCGAAGCAATAGGAAAACAATTGAATTTTTTACCAGTTTTCCTTTTTTCAACATTTCAAGTTACCGTAATAGGCGGTCATTCTTCGGCATTCAAAATCACTGAAAATATCAGCGTCCATTTGGAATGGTCATTAAATATAGGGTGAACTAAGCAACGTGCATTGGTAATGTGTGATTTTTTTATTTTTATTTTATTTTTATTTTTTTATTTTTTTATTTTTTTGTGAAATTGGACACTTATATGTTTTATTAAATAGTTTAAGCTTGTAAAGTGAATATAGTATTTTACGACATGTTTTGAAAAACAATGGTTTTACTGTGTGAAAACGGAGTCCACATAGAGCTCTGTAAAATCTTATTTTTACAATGGTTAAAAGGAGTAGTAGCCTCCATTTCTTTATCTGGTAAATGTATTTGTTCATTTGAAATCTCCAAATAGAGATTTGTAAAATCTTATTTTTACAATGGTTAAAAGGAATAGAACCCTCCATTTCTTTATCTGGTAAATGTATTTGCTCTTTTGAAATCAAAATAAAAAATATATATTTTGGTGGGCGGTTTGTAGCTAAATTTATTTGGATCAAAATTACAGCTAGATAAGGATTTTAGGTTTATATAATTGAATAATGGTAACTTGAGGTACAATTTGACAAATCTAGAGATTTTTCAGTTTAATGGAAAAAGCTATGATTATTGGGAAATTACAATGAATATATTGTTTTGTTCTTAAGATATATGGAATTTTGAATATTATCAGTTTCAAGAACTGGCTAACTCAACAACATACAAGGAATTGTTATAAGTAGAAAAAGATTTGCTAAGAGATAATAGTGAGAGGCTATTATGAAACCAACTCACAAAAATATAGAAAAGATAGATCAATGCCTTAGAATTCAGCCTCTTCGAGGGGGCAACCTCCTTTACATTACACAAATGAATGACTCCCTAATGATTCAAATGACAAAACCTCCATTCTATATATAGGAGTCTAAGGAGTTACAATATAATCCAGCCGACCTAACAATAATAATATAAAGACACAAAAATAACAATAGAGGGATTCTATGGGGCACATTGATAACAATATGGGGACAATAGGGGCACAACAATATTAATAAGGGATACAATTACAATAGTAATGGGGTAACCACTAGTATTATAGGAACCTAACATGCCCCTCTTCTTAAAAAAAGTGTTTTCCTCAATGCTTGAGTAGTTCTGGATGCTTCTATATAAAATTCTCATCCTGCCATGTGGAATCTTAAGCGGATAAGTTCTTCCACTTGATGAGATATTCTGAAATTGATCGATTTCGTAGCTGTCGAGTTCTTGTTTCTGTGACTGCTTCAGTTCCAATATAATTTTTCCTTTTTCGTCAAGTTTTGGCAATATTATTTGAACTGGGAGCTTGTTGCCTATAACCTTCTTTAAACATGAAACATGGAAAACTGGGTGCACTCGAGAAGTTGTAGGAAGCTCCAATTTGTATGCCATAGTACCAATCTTTTGCAACACCTTGTACGGACCATAATACTTTGGTGATAATTTATCATCCTTTATAGCTTGCTTGAGGGACATTTGTTTATATGGTTGTAGCCGTAGGAATACCCAATCACCTACATCAAAACTTCTTTCGCTGCGATATTGATCTGCCTATTGTTTCATTTTATTCTGCGCCAACACGAGGTTATCCTTTAAGAGTGTAGAAATTTTGAATAATATGACACATATTCACAGAGATTATACTGATTACACACTTATAAGAGGAACATGCATAATACATAACCTCTTCTACGTTGATCATCAATTTACAGAAGCAGAAACATTCACAGGCGTACATAGAAGCATCAATCGCACATATCAACACAGTATTTTCCCGGGGAAAGCATCTCGCTAAAAACCCCAACTATCTGTATATTATAGTGATTGAATCATGTAACAATACATAGTACAATACTCCTCACAAGTACTCAGTACTATTTCCACATGCTACACACAATAAAGCTCAGATCTGATCTCCAAATCTCCCCCGCTGCTTGCCTGCCTCCATAGCTCAATACCTGCTCAAGAATGAATGAGAATGGTTTACGAAACTCATATTTAACCTCCAAAGAATCACTCACACTGGGAAAGACGTGAGCAGAGGCTATAATACTTGGTATTGGCCAATTCATTGGCATACTCAATCTCTTTGATTGTGCAAATCCTCATGCATAACTATAGTCACAACTGATAGCAATCTGATCCTCTAACACCTGTCCCTATTGAACTGAACATGCACTGACATGCAACTGAGTTAACTGATGTATTCTATAGTTGCATTATGAGTTAATAATTAGTTTAACAACTCATCATTAGTCTATTTGCTGTTAGACTAATTACAACTAGTTTAACCAAGTCAAACTGAACAGAACTCCATTAACTCCACAATCAACTCCACCAAACTCAACTGATTGAGTTCTAACTGAAGTCATGCATGCAACAACTCAAATGACCCACAAAGAAAGCATACTTCCTTCTGACAGCTGCATGTGCCACATCTGTAGCTCAAACTGAAGTGCTCCAAGAGAATAAGATCAAGTTTATAGTCCAAATATTATTATGAGACAATAATAATTGACTTTTCTATTTTTGACAGCCAGTCTAAAAATAGACTTTGATCACTCCTGCTGTGATCACTCCTGCTGTGGTCACTCCTGCTGTGATCATCACTGTTGTGGCCACTCCTGTTGTGATCATCTTTGCTGGGATCCAAAAATAGAACTTGCGCCATAATTTGCCTACGGGACCACTTAGTGAAGGCAACTCCTTTCCACTAAGCTCCATCATCTTGTTGCATTCTCAACAAGCATTTCTTGTTGCACACTTTTCAACACTCCCTCTCAACAAGAGAGGCTTCCTCTCAAACCCGATCCTGTAACTCTAGAATGTTCTCCATGCAACACATCTGCCCGCTACACTTTGCTCCAACAGCACTTGGAACAAAAACACTCCCAACTGACCACTATGTTGGGCTAGAAACATACTCTGATGCTGAAGCTCTACCTACTGCTGACAAGTGCTCCCTCTCTGACATCTGCGCTACTGCAACATCTCCATGTATCTCGCACCATTGCACACATCTCTGTGCCACCTAGCACTATGCAAAACACTTGTGCCTCTCGCATTGCTGCAGCCTGCATGCTATGCGCTGTCCTGGGATTCCCTACACTGTCGCTCTCTCTGCTGCTCCATCTGCATCTGTCTCTACCCAATCAATTAGTTCCTGCTACTCCACATCGGGGCTCCCGTAGCAAGGTCTGATCCAAGAGGTTGGGTACCTCAAGGATCCTGCTCCTCCTCCTTGGGACAATCAATCCACATCACCGCACCTCCTACCTGGAGGTATGGCTGCGTGCGATCCCTCTGCCCACCTAGCTCGAAGTTTCCCCCTACTGGAGGTCTCTGCATGAGTAGATGTCTCTACTCGATCTCCACTCAGCTTCCCTTGTTGTGGCTGCTCTACAACTTCCTGAAGTTGCTGCACCAATCGTGGCTCCTCCACAATTGTCTGAGACTCCTTCTGGCTCTGCATGTTGAGAGGTAATATACGCTCCCTCTCAACCACCAAGTCTCCATCAGTTGCCTCGCTGCTCAAGGCTTTGCATGCATCTTGAACCTCAAGAGCATACAGGTTCTTGACCCGTGAACCAATCTGCTTCACCTGTCTAGTGATGATGTGTCTAAGGAAAAACTTTCCCTTACTAAAGACCACATCATAGCCTCTGTCTTCCAGCATCGCGATCGACACCAAGTTTCTCTTCAGTCCTGGTACATACTTGATTGCGGTCAAGGTAAGGCGAGCTCCATGATCCCTCTGAAAAATAACTGTGCCTACACCTGAGACACTATACTTCTCATCATTACCCATCACTATGGTTATCTGGAGATCTTTCTCTTCCAAAGTACTAAACAAACTTTTGTCACCGGTCATGTGGAAAGAAGCTCCACTGTCAAGAAACCAACCACCTCCCATCATGGATGAAACCACGCATGCGAAGAGTGTGAAATCCAACTCAAACTGTGAAGCAAGTGCCTCACCTTCAGATCCTTCCCTGAATCCCTTCTTAGACTTCTTCTTTGGGCAATTAGTAGCATAATGACCCAACTCATGACAATGAAAGCATCTCACCTTCGCCTTGTCAACCTTCTTCCCATCATTGGAAGAACTGGATTCGAAAAGAGAAACCTTCCCCTTCCTCTTCTTCACCTTACTCACTAAGGCATAGTTCTCCTCATCCTGCATGGATGAAGAACCGTCTCTGGTGCTCCGTCTAATCTCCTCCTGCACAAGATCCGACCAAAGTCTCTCCCATTCTAGCAGTTTCTCCCTTCCATTCACCGAGTCCTGGTAGCTATGCCAACTCTTAGGAAGGTCAAGGAGTGCTAAACTCACCATCCTCATCTGACCGTCACCCCCACACTTCCCAGCTCATCCCGGCATTGGGTGAACTTCGTGAGATACTGGGGCATACTGTCTCCATTCTCACACTTAATGTTTCTGAGTTTTATCTCTTGCTTTGGAATTAAATTCGAATTCCACCAGCTCAAAAGTTCAACCACTTCCGATCTAGAATTCGTGAGAACAAAGTATTTCTTGTACAGAGATTGACTGTCTGGGCATTCACCAGATATGTCACCTTCCAAAAGAAGGATGAATCTAGAGGCCACCTGGCCCGATTACAGACTCTGCCTGAAGAAATAAAATGTAAACACCTTCTGAATAATAGATCCGATGATCAATCCTCGCTTGATATCCTGTAAAAATCTCTTCTACAAATCAAGCAGCTCTGATACCATGTAGAAATTTTTTCTACAAATCATCTAGCTCTGATACCATGTAGAGATTTTGAATAATATGACACATATTCACAGAGATTATCCTAATTATACACTTATAAGTGGAACATGCATAATACATAACCTCCTCTACGTTGATCATCAATTTACAAAAGAAGAAACATTCACAGGCGTACATAGAAGCATCAATCACACATATCAACACAGTATTTTCCCGGGGAAAGCATCTCACTAAAAACCCCAACTATCTGTATATTATAGTGATTGAATCATATAACAATACATAGTATAATACTCCTCACAAGTACTCAGTACTATCTCCACATGCTACACACAATACAACTCAGATCTGATCTCCAAATCTCCCCCGCTGCTTGCCTGCCTCCACTGCTCAATACCTGCTCAAGAATGAATGAGAATGGTTTACCAAACTCGTATTTAACCTCCAAAGAATCACTCACAATGGGAAAGACATGAGCAGAGGCTATAATACTTGGTATTGGCCAATTCATTGGCATAATCAATCCCTTTGATTGTGCAAATCCCCATGCACAACTATAGTCACAACTGATAGCAATCTGATCCTCTAACACCTGTCCCTGTTGAACTGAACATGCACCGACATGCAACTGAGTTAACTGATGTATTCTATAGTTGCATTATGAGTTAATAATTAGTTTAACAACTCATCATTAGTCTATTTGTAGTTAGACTAATTACAACTAATTTAACCAAGTCAAACTGAACACAACTCCATTAACTCCACAATCAACTCCACCAAACTCAACTGATTGAGTTCTAACTGAAGTCATGCATGCAACAACTGAACTGACCCACAAAGAAAGTGTACTTCCTTCTGACAGCTGCATGTGCCACATCTGTAGCTCAAACTGAAGTGCTCCAAGAGAATAAGATCAAGTTTATAGTCCAAATATTATTAGGAGACAATAATAATTTACTTTTCTATTTTTGACAGCCAGTCTAAAAATAGACTTTGACCACTCCTGCTGTGATCACTCCTGCTGTGGTCACTCCTGCTATGATCATCCTTGCTGTGGTCACTTCTGTTGTGATCATCCCTGCTAGGATCCAAAAATAGAACTTGCGCCATAATTTGCCTACGGGCCCACTTAGTGAAGGCGACTCCTTTCCACTAAGCTCCATCATCTTGTTGCATTCTCAACAAGCATTTCTTGTTGCACACTTTTCAACAAAAAGTTGGAGGACTTCTTGTTGATGCTCGTTGTGATGTTCCACTGCTTGAACCTTAGAATTTTCTTTTAAATATGATGTGATGGATGGTGGCTGATATCCATAAAGTGCTATAAATGGAGTCATTTTTGTTGTTGTATGGAAGGAAGTGTTATACCACCATTCAGCCAGAGGTAACCATTTGACCCATTGTGTCTATTTATCAGATACAAAGAAATGAAGATATCCTTCCAAAAATTTGTTTACTATCTCAGTTTGCCCATCAGATTGAGGATGATAAGATGAGCTATGAGCTAACTGAGTACCGAGACAAGAAAATAATTCTATCCAAAAATTTCTAGTGAAAATGGGATCTTTGTCACTTACAATAATCTTTGGGTTTCCATGTAGCTTTTGCATTATTTCCATAAATGTAGTAGAAACTGTATTGGCTTTAAATGGATGTGATAATGCACAAAAGTGTGCATACTTAGTAAGTCTGTCAACTACCACCATGATAACGCTCTTTCCCTTAGACTTCGGTAAACCTATGATAAAATCCATTGAAACCTCCTCCCAACGTTGGCTTGGAATGGATAAAGGTTGTAATAGACCCGGGGTCTTAATTGTTTCAACTTTATTTTGTTGGCAAACCAAACATTCCACCACAAAATTTTGAATATCCGATTTAAGGCCATTCCAAAAAAAATCCTTCTTAACCCTGTGGTAAGTTTTTAAAAGTCCTGAGTGCCCTCCCAAGGGAGAAGTGTACAATTCCATAAGAATCTTTTGCTTGAGTTGGGAATTCTTATAGAGGTATAAGCGATCTTTGTACCATAACGAATCATTTTTCGAGCTAAATGTATCATATGTACTGGAATCTTGTTGTAAATTTCGAATAAGTGCCCACACTTCTTCATCATTCTTCCATTCCCCCTTGCTTCGTTTATCCAATCTGGTTGGATAATAGAAATGGCGCACAACAATGCTTCCACATCCTCATCCTTTCTTGAGAGTGCATCTGCCACCACATTTTGCTTCCTTTTTTAGATGATTTCAAAGTCATAACCCAACATCTTTGTGACCCACTTTTGTTGCTCTTCAGAGGATAATCTTTGTTCTAAAAAGTATTTAAGGCTATCATGATCCGTTTTTTCCTTGAAGTGTCTTCCCATTAGGTAGGGTCGTCATTTCTTAAGTGCATGTAGTATTTCCAACATTTCCTTCTCATAAATAGCTTTGTGTAAAAACTTTCCCTTGATTGGACGACTTTCAAAAGTAATGGATCTTTCATCTTGCATTAAAATAGCACCAATTCCATTTCCTGAAGCGTCACATTAATAAATTTTTTTGTGAAGTCCGGTGTAACAAATATCGGTGCTTGGTACATTGCCTCTTTAAGATGTTTGAAGGCCTTTGTTGCTTCTGGAGTCCATGAAAATGCATCTTTCTTCAATAATGTTGTTAGAGGTGCTGCTATTCTCCCATAATTCTTAACAAACTTGCGATAATACCATGTCAACCCTAGAAATCCTCGTATATGCTTTATGGATGTGGGGATTTTCCATTCCTTAATGGCTTTAATTTTGCTAGGGTCTACCTTAACTCCTTCATGAGATACAATATGACCCAGATATTCCACCTCTTGTACTCCAAAGAAACATTTGGATCTTTTTGCATATAATTGTTTCTCCTCCAATAGTTGTAGCACCCTGTCAACATGTTCAACATGATCCTTCTAAGACTTGCTGTAGATTATTATATCATCAAAAAATACTAACAAAAATTTTCTAAGGAAGGGTTTGAAAATGGAATTCATAAAACCTTGAAATGTAGAAGGTGCATTGGTAAGGCCAAAAGGCATGACCAAAAATTCATAATGGCCCTCATGAGTTCTAAATGTTGTTTTCGGAATGTCTTTAGTCTTCATTCTGATTTGATGATATCCTGAATGAAGATCCAACTTGGTGAAGTAAATTGATCCATGCAATTCATCCAGTAATTCATCAATGACAGGAATAGGAAACTTATCCTTAATAGTGAGTTTGTTGATCTCCCTATAATCCAGACACATGCACCATGATCCATCCTTCTTGTGCACCAATACTACTAGAGCAGAGAAAGAACTTTGACTAGGTTGAATTATACCAACCTCTAGCATTTCTGCAACCATATGTTCAATTTGACTCTTTTGGGCATAAGGATATCTATATGACCTGATGTTTGGAGGAACACTTCCTAGAATCAGATGAATAGCATGATCATGATCACGAATAGGTGGGAGACCTTTGGGAGTCTCAAATACCTAGGAATTATTGTCCAAGACTTTTTGGAGATCTGGAGAAATAGATGATTTTGATGTGCAAACATCTAACGAACATAATTGTGCAATTACACCTCTTTGTTCATTTTTTAGAGGCTTTTTCATACCGTTAGAGCTGATTATATTTCCCAGTTTCCCTGCAATACCCCTTAATTCAACTTCCTTTCCTTCCGCAGAAAATTTCACGAAAAGTTCTTGAAAATTAAAAGCTATTGTACCCAAGGATTGTAGCCATTGGACTCCTAGTACAACATCAGCACCTCCCATTGGAATGGAAAGCATTGGGTTAGTCAATACATATTCTCCATGGATAGCTTGATATTATGACACTTTATAGAGAAATTTATTGTTCCTCCACTTGCAACCATCACTTGACACTCTGGTGCTGGATACAGGAAGCAATTCAATTCTTTTCCTACCTTACAATGAATAAAATTGTGGGTACTTCCTGAATCAATCAACACTATTACCGTTTTCTTCTTGATTTGTCCTTCTATCTTGATGGTTTAAGGAGTGGTAATTCCAGCCAATGCATTACAATATATGGTCGAATTCATTTCTTCTTTATCTAGACTTTGTTCCTGGATTATATCCTCTTCTTTTGACCTTTCTTGCTCATTTTCTTCTTCATCTTCACAATCTATGTAGAATAATTTCTTCTCAGCACACTTATGACCTTTAGTGTATTTTTTATCACAACTGTAACAAAGCCCTTTTTCTCTTTTTTCTTCCAATTGTTGTGGTGTCAACCTTGTAGGTTGTGGAAGACTAGGGGCAACAACACTTCCATCTTTATAGTTGTGAGTAGTATGCTTCCTGGTTTCCATAATTTTGGTTTCCATTTTTCTTGCTAATTTGAATGCCTTCTCTAATGAATCAAGTTCCCAAAGGCGAACATCATGTTGGATATTATCCTTTAAATTCCCTATGAACACATCAATCCTATGCTCCTCTGGAATATTTTTTATCCTTATGTTCAATTTTTGGAACTCCTCAATGTGCGCCATTATTGAACCCTTTTGTTTGAGACTTATCAATTGGATAAAAAAAGTGTTTCTTTTTGTATATCCTCATAATGTGCTATCAATTCTTCCGTAAAAATTGTCCAAGTAATAATTTGTTTACGAGAGCAAAGCCATTGATACCATAGAAACTGATTTGGTTCCAAATATAAAGTTGCAATACGTACATTTTGTGTGTTTTGCACATTATTGAGATCAAAAAATTGCTCCATCTATAATATCCATGTTGCGGGATCTTTGCCATCAAACTTCCTCATATCAAGTTTTGGAATATGGTGGGTCTTCAATCCAAAATTAGAGTCTATGAAATCATGATTAACATTTCTTTTGTTCACATTATGAGTTTCCTTTACTACCCTTTCACCATTAGTAAGGATTTCTTGTAGAAAATTTGTCAAATCTGTCTTCAAATCTGCCATGCCTGTCTTCAAATTTGTGTTCAAATCTATCTTCAAATTGTCCGTCTTAGCTTCCATGCCATTCATCTTAGCTTCCACGCTATTTATCTTAGCTTCAGTTAGCTTTTGTGAGAGTGACATTTGTTGCACTTGGTCTTGTAATTTTGATATATCATGTAGCATTTCTTCCTCTTCTTCATGAGTCATGCTAGAGCTTCCCGGTTTCTTATTAGGTGTTTGCATTTTCTTTCCTCTGGAAATCAATTACTGATAATAATGCTCTACTATGCCCTTTGAATGCCTTCAAAATAAATTTTCAAACCAAGCTTAAGTAATAATTTAAAAAAATCTACACATCTTTTTTCACTTTGTAGGAGCTTGATATTGCCTCTGATGTATCTCTGTAATTTTAGATCATCCAACTTTGAAATTTTGATCTGCAGTAGCCTTCTATGTCCTCTTTCCAGTGCCACCAGTCTAATCCAAATTGGATTCTCCAAAGAAGAGTTATGCCAAATATCCTATAGTGACCTGATTATGGACTAGTTCAGTAGAGCGAACTTGTATAACGTGCCACGTGTCTCTGTTTTGACCTTTGTCTCTAAACATATATACAAGAAACTACAATCGTCCTCTTTCTGTACCTTCTTATGAAATTTCAATCCGATGTTCAGAGAGAAAGTTATGACAATTTTCCCTAGGTCACTTGTTTGGAATGTAATTCAGGATTCTACAAAAAGACCAACTTCCTTATATCATATCTCCGCAAATATAGCGCAAAAATCTATGAAATTCGGATCCGAGCTTCAGTGTGATTTTGACTCAAATGGGTTTTTTTTTTCCGCTTTTGAAACATCGCAGAAAAAAAGTTATAGCGAAAATTCCATGATGACCTATTTGGAGCAGCGAAACCCTAGAATCCAAAAGCTCCGATACCAAATGTTGTGAAACCAGCTCACAAAAAGATAGAAAAGATAGATCAACGCCTTAGAATTCAGCCTCTTCGAAGGGGCAACCTCCTTTACATTACACAAATGAATGATTCCTTGATGATTCAAATGAAAAAACCTCCTTTCTATATATAGGAGTCTAAGGAGTAACAATATAACCCAGTCGACCTAACAATAATAGTATAAAGGCACAAAAATAACAATAGAGGGATTCTATGGGGCACAGTAATAACAATATGGGGACAATAGGGGCACAACAATATTAATAAGGGATACAACTACAATAGTAATGGGGTAATCACTAGTATTATAGGGACCTAACATAAGCACTTCAAAACCTTCTCCTACATATTTGAAGCATTGCATGATAGTATTTTCCTAAGGATTGTAGTAGCCATAAATCAAATCAAGCATGGGACATTCTCTAGACAACATATTAAGGCACGTGAAAAGTGAAGAAAACAAAATTTCAAATAGTGAGAAGGGATTTTGCAATAGTTTGTATGCAGGAGTATGAGACAATAGAATTATTTTTTACCCAAATTATTAGTCTGGTAAGTCAAATCATATCTCATGGTGAGACACTTGAGGAAATGTGAGTGGTTAAAAAGATTCTAAGAAGTTTACCAGCAAGACTTCTATGGTTGTGACTATAGAGTGGAGAAAGGATCTCTCGCAGTTGTTAGTGGATGATCTCTATGCATTACTCATTTCTCATGAACATAGGTTGAGCAGGTCAACAAACTCTTCATTGGAACATGCTTTCAAGGCACAAGTTTCAATTGGTCAAACTAGAGGTAGATGAAGATCAAATTTCATAGGTATAGGAAGAAGTCCATATAGGGGTGGAAGAAGTGGATCTTCAAGCTAAAGTGGAAGAGATAACACTCAAATTGGAAGTCAAAAGTGAAGAAAAAATCAAACACAAGGTCAAAGGTAGGACAAGTCTCAAGTTCTATGTCATTATTACAAAAAGTATGGCTATTATTCGAAGGAATGTAGAAATAAATGATATGATTTTAGTAAACCAAATGAAAACTTTATAGAGGAAAATGAGAACCAAGATAGTATGTTCTTAGCTTGCAATGTAGCACAAAAGAAGAAAAAATATGTATGACTTTTAGAGTCAGGTTGCAACAATCACCTGAGGGAACATAGAAATGTTTTCTAATTTTAATGAGATTGTAGAATTATAAGTTACATGACTGATAGAAAAGTGTCAGTTATGGGTAAAGGGAATGTCAATATTATAACCAAGAAGGGGGAGAAAAAAATATTTCATATGTTTTATTTTTTCTAGGTTTAAAACATAATCTAATAAATATTAGAAAACTTATGCAATAGTGGCATAAAACAGAGAATGCACAATCCTAGATAAATTTTGAAGTAAAAAACTCATTGCAAAAGTCCAAATGACAAACAATAGAATGTTTCTGTAAGGATAAAAATATATTTGAGTCATAGATTTCTCAAGCATGACTCTCAATGAGCCCATAAGAAGATGAATGAAAAATTGCAGCAATCACACAAACAACCTTTCTAGTAGAAATAAAAGATGAAAATTGGTTATTTCATTTAAGATTTGATCATCTCAATTTTCTAGGTCCAAACATACTACATAGGAAATGAATAGTAAAGGGTTGGCCCTTATAAAAAAAACCATAATGATTATGTGAAGGATGCATCATCGGAAAACAACATAGCTAATCATTTCAGGCAAGAAAGTCAATAAGGGAAATGGAACCTTTGGAGATCATCCATTTAGATTTGGGTGGACCAATGCATACACCTTCAATTAGTGGAAGTTGTTATTTCTTCATATTCATAGATGAATACACAAGAAAATCACATGTCTACTTCCTAAGATACAAAAATGAAGTGTTTGAGTGTTTTGGTCAATTCAAGTCTCTTGTTGAAAAACAAAGTGGGCACCACATTGAGAAATGATAAAGGTGCTAAATATATTTCAAATGAATTCCTATGTTTTTACGATGAGCATGGAATTCACAAACAACTCACAACAAGGTACTCACCTCAACAAAATGGTGTCGTTGAAAGGAAAAATAGAACAATTCTGCAAATGGAAAGGAGTATGTTAAAACAAAACATTTTCTAATTGAATATTGCGTTGAATCTGTAACATGTGCAATTTACATCATAAATAAATGTCCAACCAAAAGTGTAAAGAACATGATTTTAGAAGAAGTATGAAGTCGAAGAAAACATAGTATTTCTCACATAACAATGTTTAGATGTGTGGCATATGCACATGTCCCAAATGAATTAAGAAATAAATTAGACAACAAAGGATCAAAATGCATATTTGGGTTATAGTGATGAATCTAAGGAATATGAGCTATACAATCCAATAAACAAAAGGTCATACTAGACAAAGATGTGTGATTCATAGAAGAGGAAGTATGGTATGGATGTTTGGAGGAAACAATCAATGTAGCAAGAAATTTACTGCAAGAAATAAAGATGAATGAATAGAAACATGTACTTCTTTAATTATGAATCATTCCATACCTATTAAAGCTCAACAAAGTAATCCTTAATTGACACCTTCAACAAGCAATAGGACAACCTCAAATAATCAAGCAAATACTCCTCTAAGTGGATAAAAATTATCATCAATAGCAAGAATTTTTTATGCAGAGACAACAACTCCATATTCTACAAGTTCAACATCATGTGACACATCAAATCCAACTTTGACAAGCTTGAGAAGGCAACAATTTTAGAAGATTGAAATATATTTATGATAAAAGTGAAGGTGAAAGTAACATAGGTTTGAATTCCCTTTTTTCTTTATAATCACACATACATGATCCACTTAATTTTTAAGATGCAATTAAGGAGGAAAAATGGGTAGCAACAATGGATGACGAAATAGATGTTATAAAATATAATTATACATGTGAATTAATGAATCTTCCATAAGGAAAATAGTTCATACATGTAAAGTGTGTTGATATGACCAAAAGCAATGTCGAAGGAAGGATATAAAGACAAAAAGCAAGGATGGTTGTTAAGGGATACAAACAACAACCTAGAAGAGATTATGTAAAGCATTTGCTCCAATTGTAAGAATGAAAATAATGATGACAATTTTAGCAATAGCAGCCCAACATAAATGGAAGGTATATAATATAGATATGAAATAAACCTTATTGAATGGAGTACTGAAAATTGAAGTGTACAAATACCACCTAGTTATGAGGTTCAAGATCAAGAAGACATGGTGTATAGACTAAATAAAACTCTCTATGGATTGAAGCAAGTACCATAGGAATGGTATCACAGAATAGACTCATATGTATTTAACAATGCCTTATAAAAAGTGACGGTGAACATATTCTTTACATCAAAAAAGTGATGGTAATTTTTTAATTGTGGTTTTAAATGACATGATCTAATTTTCACAGGGAGTGGTGATCTTCTCATTGATGATTTGAATGAAAAATGAGTTTGAAATGACACATTTGGGATTGATAAGGTATTTTTTAGACATATAAGTGAAGAAAATGGAAGATGGAATTTTTATTCCTCAAAAAGAGTATGCAACATAAATATTGAAGAAGTTTAAACTGCATAATGTTAACAAGCCTATCCCAACACCAATAGCTATGGGTTTGAAATTGAGTAAAGAAGATTGTAGCAAGAATGTAGATCCAACGCTATACAAAAACATGGTTTTCAGTTTAATGTATTTTCCATCAACTAGACCTGATCTAATGTATGCAGTGAGTTTGGTCTCAAAATTCATGCAAACACCAAACTAGGCACATTGGCTAGCAATTGGAAGAATAGAAGAATTCTAAGGTATCTTGGTGGAACCAAAGGATATGACATTTTGTATACTACAACAAATCAATATTTGTTGGTTGGATATTCAGACAATGATTGAGCAAGAAGTGTAGATGATCGGAAGAGCATGTCAAACTATGCTTTTTATTTGGGTTTGGGAGTGATTTCATGGACTTCCAAGAAACAACCAATTGTTTCTCTTTCCACAGCTCAAGTTGAATATGTAACAATAAGGTAGGCAGTTTGTAAAACAATTTGGATAAGAATCATGTCAAAAGATTAAAGGCATGAACAAAAGGAAACAATTTTTTTTTGTCAAAAAACTTTGCAATCGATTTATCCAAAAACTCAGTCTCTCACAAAATAAGTAAACACATTGACATAAAGTATCATTTCATCAAAGAGTTGATTAATGATAGAGACATCTTTACCAAACCATTGACAAAAAAAGAAATTGTTCATCTAAAAGATAGTTTGGGCATCATGAATATTATTAGTTGTGATTAAGGAGGTGTGTTGGAAATTATCCCAACTATTTGATTTAATACGCATAACTATACCATTCCTAGAGTACAAAGCAAATCTTGTTAAATTTTTTTCCTTAAATCTAAAGAAATATGAAACCAATTTAATTTTTGACCAACGTACAATTTTTCATCTTTGTAAGTTATCTATAGTACGCAATCAATATTCAATCAAAATTACTAAATGTTGAGTCACTGCAATATGCATTGGTAATGTGCACAATTATTTTGTAAAACTTTGCAGTTATATGTTTTATTAAATAGTTTATAATGGTACCATGTCATGACACATAAAAGCAATAATGGCTACGTGCAACAAGTCCCTGCCTTGAGTGGGGGCTTGGAATGCATGGACAATTACATATGTTTAAGAATAATATTAGTTCATTTACTAGAGTTGAACCATGAACTTAGAAATCTGAGTTAATGAAAAATCAAGTGAGTGAGTCACATGGTGCGTTATCTAGAATTGACTAAATCAGTCACATTGTATTTCTGAGTGTCCCAGATTTCAGGTTCCTAAAAAATGTCTAGTCAGAACTATAGAGAGTTGTTGCCTTGGAACTTAGTATTTTAGCTTTTGGAAATGTGCAAAGCTACAAATGTGAATTGTTGCCAATGGTTTTCAGTGAATCAATGTGCAAAGCTACAAATGTGAATTGTTGCCAATGGTTTTCAGTGAATCAATTTTCTGAGATATATTTTACTGAGTCAACTAGAAAGTAGGAGCTGGTTTCTTTGGTCACTTGGCTTGATGAGAATAGGTTTTCTTCTTTCTTTGTTAGCAATATTTGTTAGAGAGTTTGAATAGGAAATATCTAGAATTGTCCATTGTTGTGACATAATAAGAAAATACTATGCCAAATCAAGTTTTAGGGAAACAATAGAGAGGGAAAAGATCCTTGTACTGTTCATACATAATGATAGCAACATCATACTGGTTCTTTCTATTCCACAAAATACAATAGGATAGAATCCAGTCACAAGATTTCGGATGTCTTCTTCAATGCCAACTGAAGGTGCCAGTGCCAGTGGGAAAAATGCTACAAAAATGTGGTGTGACAGTCTTATGATAGAGTGGACGACACCCTCTTTGGTGGAAAAGTCACATGTTCTAAACCTAAAATATCTCAACACAATTTCAAACGCAAATGCAATTACCCAGAACTAATGTGATACCCAATAATTTTGACAAAACTTGCCATTACAGAGCAAAATTGTACATGAAGATTTGTTGGATTTCACTTAATCTCAACTTTTGTGTTGTAGTCAAATGTGTGTACTCTAGCGGCATTGTTAATCTCAACTTCTGTGTTGGAGTCAAATGGGTGATCTCCAGAGGTGTTGTTAATCTCAGACCTTTGTGTTGGAGTCAAATGGTTGTTCTCCAATGGCGTGGTCTTCTAATAAGGGTTGCCTTATGTGAATGTTGTAGTGTGAGTTGTCAGATCCATCATTTTCCAAGGTATCATATTTTTCTTTGCCCCACAACAGTGTGTAAAGTCTTGCAATTATCAAAATTGTTCCCAACAAACTACACAAGAACAAGGTTGTGAACAAAAAGCCAGATAAACCATATCAAACTTCAAAAATTTGATAAGAATGTGTGTTATATTGACCTTCCAAGGTGAAACTTCATGGGAAGGATGAAATGTTCCAATATTGCAACCAATATTGTTGATGTTGGACCAAACATTGCAACAAACACTAGTCCCCTTACATTGATACAATACATTTGTAAAAACAGGGCAAAGTTGGAGCATAATATTCCCTGCAACCATGCCAAACACATCACTTTACAACCTTGAATATCAACTAGGTTCTAGAAGATGGAAATTATGTTTAAGCAAGACAATGGTTACACTCTCACAGAGTAGATAATGCTCAAAAGATCAATGTCCCATTTTATCCTCCAAGCAGAGGCCTTTCTCTCAATGGCTAAAGCCACCAAAATGGACAACATTGTTCCTTGGAATAACATGATTGTTGTTAATGATAGTTGAGCTCGATATTTCCTCACCACTAGAGCCTGTAATAAAAACAATATCCAATCTGCACATGATTTTTCATACTTTCACTCTACCCTGTTTTTTCAAAAAAATGTTTTAAAAAATACGCAATTGACTAAATTTTGCCCTAAAATATTTCTTGATTACCTAAAACGTTGGATAGCAGGTAGAGTTGTTATAGTATCTAAAGTGATAGTTGGATGTTGCACCACTAACACACACAATGGTACCCACAATTTTTGCTAGGTCATACTTGCTACTCATATCAACTTTCTCCATTTTGAAAAAATTACCATATGCATAAAACAATTAAAAATAGATTGTAGTTAAAGCTTTATGAATCTCTATTATTATTCTCTGCTATTGTGGAATGTACTGTAATATTTAGGAGTCTGCAAAAAGCCGATTTTGGACAGGTCATAACTCCATTTTTTGGGAGAAACAGTGAATCCAAAATAGGGTGATATTAGTTATATATTCTAAGTGATGCAGGAGTATTCATAGTCCAGATGGCCATCCTGAACAAACTTTGATTTTACAGTTAATTTGCTATGATTTTTATTTTAATATTTCCTCACTTCTCTTGAATAGATTAGCAGGTTTAGGGTATCCTTCTACATTATTTATATACCTCACGAGTCATAGCTCATCCCAAGTGCACAATATCAATGTAATGTGTATTTCTCTTAAATTGAGAAGTGTTAAAAATTAGATATTGTCATTTTTGAAAGTTTATAAATTTAGTGTGAAAATAGATTGATATCATCTGGTCATTTGGGTTTGTCGTAAACCTAGAATACTACAGCTGACAGCATGGTATCTTTGGTTTAATGTCAACAGTAAAGATGGAGCCCATAATATCAAGTGAAAAATCATTCAGTCAGTCTAAATATGGTTTGGCAAAAGGGACAGAAAGAGATCTCAGTTATGGAACTAGAAAAGAGAAAGCTCACGGGCTTGTCTGCAAAAGGATACTCAACAAAGGAAACAAATCCTAGAGCCACTCTTTCTAAGTATCAACATTATGGTAGTTAGACTACCTCGTCAATCACAAATCCTATGCAATAATGACGGAGATGAGATCGACCCGCTTTTGGATAAGCACTCGCGACAAGCACGATAGAGGTGAAAGGAAGAGGACCTATAAGCACTCGCTTACCTGGAGGTCGAAGGCAATTATAAAGTGGTCTTGGGTCATATTTCTTCTCTTTGAAAGCCCTGTCCTCTTTCAAATATAGGAAATGGAAGCTATGGCTAGAATCTCTCAACTTCTTGACTAGAATCAATGTGCTTCTGCTGACTTTGATGCCTACTCCACTTCATCAATGTAGGAGTGTGACACTATGCCAAAAATACCTCTTGGTCCACCCACTATAGCATGTTTTTTGGTTTCCCAGAAAAAGGAAATAAAGCAAGATTGATTACGAGATACCCTTTTGGATAACAAGGAAAAATATTGATCTATTTTATTCACTGTTTTAGGCTCCCACTCCAAAATAACTCTGAAGATTCTCCTGCATTGGGGAAGGGATTTCACCCTCCATTTTGGGGCCCCATAACCCATAAAATAGAGGATGTATTATCTATTCTTGGGCTTGATAGGCTAGGCTCGATAGGCGGCATGCCCCTTCCATCGCAGATACTCCCAACCATTTGTTCTAAAGGTGTAGAATGCTACATCGAACATGTATTATATTTTAGACTAACTTATCAGAATCGATTTGGGTAATAGCACAACTAAAAAAACAAAAGACTAAGGCATGACTTGGTTCGAGGGGTTTCTCCCATGAATTTGCTAATAAATCCAACCTTTTTTGCTCTTTCAACATTACTCAAAGTCTAACAACTTCTTAGAAGGGCTAGCGAGTAAATCAAATAGAAATAGAAAAACAGAGGCAATGTGTTTTGTAAAATTTCTATGGCAGTTCATCAATTTAAGGATCAGAACATATATTAATAACCTTGAATCAGTTCAGACTAAGAAGGTAGATACTGGAGCACCGAGGTTCAATGTGAAAAGAATAGAAAAAGAAATTCTTTGAAGATGTCGTTTAAATGTTCAGAAGTATGGTTGCACCAAAGACATCAGGAGTTGTGCAAAGGTCTATAGTTAAGGTGATAGAAGTTAGTCAACCAAAATACAACCATGGAATAATTCCAACATCAATGAGCCAAGGTAGTTCAACTAATAAATCAATTAAAGCAATGATTTCACCTATTTTTAAACATTTTTATTGGATGAGTACCGAGGAGCCAAGAAAATTTAGCTAATCAATCAATTGGAGCATTGGTTTCACCTATTTTCAAACATTTTGGAGGGATGAGTACCTGACCAGAAATTTGTACAACTCACTGGAATGCATGGTGGTTGAGTAAGATGAACTGGAATGCATTTCTACCAACCTCATTGAAAGTCACTCACAATGGTTGCACATAACGACGAAGAACATGGGCAAAGAAATTACATTTCTACCAACCTCCCTGAAAGGCACTCACATTGGATGCACAAAAGGAGGAAGAAGATGGGAAAAGAATTCAGGTATTCATGCACAAGAGGAATAATTGAGTGAATGAGAAGATCTAGATAGGACTAGGCTAGAAGATGGCAATAAAAAGTGTTATAGCATCATTTATCACGCTTGTATACTTGATGCTCTACGTCATAGCCTTGGGAAGCCCTCTCCCTTCAAACTTGGTCCTTTTACTAAAAAAGATTATTTTGAATTCCATACATGGGTTTATCTATACCCAACTCATGTACACACACGGGTTCACCGATACCCAACCCCCGTATAGAATTTGAAAATATTAAAAAATATAATTTTAAATTCCATTCTTGACTCTTCCCTTAAAAACAAACGTGCACACGCTGGTCCAGTTATACCCAACTCGCGTATATGATTTAAAATATGAAAAAAATATAAAATCCCTATTTTATGGGCGGGGTTTAAGGGTTACACTGGAAGCCTACCTAGAGGAGCTCGTGGCCTAACTACATCCGAACTGATTTTTTTTTTTCAGGTGATATAAATACACCTCATGGGGAAGACCTAAGGGGGGGAGAAAAATAGGATATTGACATTATATCCAATTAGTCCCTCATCAATTCTGATTTATCCCTATTCCTCCTACACCCTCAGTTATAGAAAACCCTTATTTCCTCATAGAGATTTCCATATCCTTTATATGGCATCCATGTGTATGCATTTGAAGAGAATTGTTGAGGCTTGGGTTGGACAGATCCAGAGGAAGGTTTCTCTTGGATCCATCGATGAATCAGGCTATATTCTTCCACATTCTTTTGCAGTCATCAATAAAGAAGCTCTATCTTGTTCATGATGTTATGATCTTAATGCTCTAATTTATGTTATAATCTAATGATATATGATTTCATGTTTTATATTTATATGCTTATATGATATAACATCTATATCATGAACATGCTTTGAACTACTGCTAGTATATATGCTTTTCTTGAATGAGTTTTAGGTTTTGAAGAATTGGAGGACACAGAGGGTTTGGACCCTACAAGAACAACCTCAAATGTAGGACCTTCGGGTACTATCTCTTCTTCCTACTTTAGTAGTTTAAGCATTAGGACTACTTGTTTTCTTTCTTCTTGTTGGTGTATGCGCTTTGCTCTATTGGGGTGCTCAACCAATACCCTAGGGTGTATTATTCCCGTAACAAAATTGGCAACTCCACTGGTGTATACATCCAGTATTTCCTAGTTTGGGTTGTTTCTCGCTTGATTTGGGCCTTCTTTTTTGGTTTCTTGTTTTTCCAGTATCTTTGACTTGTCTGCAACCTAGGGAAAAAGTCTCATCTTCTAGATCGGGCCTAAATTTTTTATTTTTCTTTGCTAACTTTTCTATTTAGTTTACAAAAACGTGTATACATGTGCATTTTTCCAAAGAAACACGCATATATGCGTGTTTCCTTGACAACAGGCGTGTATAGACGTGGGTATGTCACTACATAGTCACGTATGCTTGGTTTTGAATGAATTTTTCAAATGCTAAGTCCAGTAAATGATTTTGCCCAATTTTTCTTACTTCTGTTTAGTCACTGATTATCTGGGAAAGTCTTGCTTCTTGCAGATTTTTAGTTTCCTATCTCTCTTTGTGGAAAGGCCTAGTCAACCTAAGGTTTTCTTTTTGGTAAAGTGTTGGTTTCTATGTTTGGGTTCAAGGCTTCTCAATGAATTTCTTGGTTGTTCTAAGCCTTGGGAACAAAGAATTGATTTCAATTCCTTTATACAGAGCCCTTACATTGCTTTCTTGAACATTGACATCTTTGGTTTTTTCTTGGATTTGAGAAAGTCTTTCTTTCAATCTTGAAAAAGTTTCTTGATTTTCTTGGAATTTTTCTTGTTTACTGTAGTTTTTATGTTGTTGTTCAAATCATTTTGTTTTTGTTTGTAACCTCTTTTCACTTTAAGTCTTATCATGCTTATGATTTCCGTGGCTTGTGAAATTTGAGGTTCTTTATGCTTGAATTTGATCTTGAAGCCTTTAGTAGATTTTGTTTTCTCATGAACTCTTTGCGTCCTTAAAAATAAAAAAGATAAAAGCATATTTTGTTGCCTTTCTTTTTATTTTTGGTTTTTCTTTTCATCTTCTTATGATTTAGAGCAAGTATGAAGTCTTTTCATTAGGTTGAATTTTCTTGATTTTGGGAAAAATTTTGTGATTGAACTTGTTCTTCCTTTTGTCAAGTTTTGGCCTCTTGACCATTTTGAGAAACACATTTGCTTTCTTTTAGAGTAGCCCTTAGGAATCTTGCATTAAGCATTTAGTTTGCATTAGGATAGTTGTACTCTAAGAATTTTTAGTCTTTTTGTACGTTTTGAGTGTGTGAGTGTGTGTTTTGAAAAAGAAAAAAAAATTGCTTTCATAATTTGTTCGTAGAACATTGTATAAATCTCTTTCATCGAAGAAAAAAAGTTTCATATTTATGTAGCTAAGTTTTCTATTGATTTCTTTTTGTGTCCATAACATCATAAATTTGCGCTTACATTTTACCCCTAACTTAAGAAAAACCATTAAAATCAAGCGCTAAAACTAAAAGGAACTAGAATTTTTTGATTTGTCATAGTAACATCAACTAGTCTAGGTCATTTATGGCCTTGGAATAGGCGTGTGAAGTGTTAACTTGTTGGGTCCCTATAATACTAGTGACTACCCCATTACTATTGTAGTTGTATCCCTTATTAATATTTTTGTGCCCCTATTGTCCCCATATTGTTATTATTGTGCCCCATAGAATCCCTTTATTGTTATTTTTGTGGCTTTATACTATTATTGTTAGGTCGGCTGGATTATATTGTGACTCCTTAGACTCCTATATATAGAAATGAGGTTTTGTCATTTGAATCATCGAAGAATTGCTCATTTATGTAATGTAAAGGAGGTTGCCCCCTCGAAGAGGCTGAATTGTAAGGCGTGGATCTCCATTTTCTATGTTTTTGTGAGCTGGTTTCATAACATTTGGTATCAGAGCTTTGGATTCTAGGGTTTCGGTGCTCCAAATAGGTCATCGTGGAATTTTCACTATAATGTTTTTTCTGCAACATCTCAGAAGCTGAAAAAAAAACCCATTTGAGAAGAAATCACGTTGAATCTCGGGTCCGAATTTCAGAGCTTTTTGCGCTATATTTGCAGAGATATGATCTGAGGCAGTTGGTCTTTTTGCAGACTCCTGAATTACATTCCAAACATGTGACCTGGGGAAAATGTCATAACTTTTTCTCTGAGCATCAGATTGAAATTTCGTAATAAGGTACAGAAAGAGGACGGACTGTAGTTTCTTGTATATCTTTTTTAGATCAAAAGGTCGAAACAGTGACTCATGGCACGTCGTACAAGTTCGCTCTACTAAACTAGTCTATAATCATGTCATCTTGGGAGATTGTGCATAACTCATCCTTGGAGAATCCAACTTGGATCAGACTAGCGCCATTGGAAAGAGGACACAGAGGGCTACTACAGATCGCAATTTCAGAACTGGGTGATTCGAAATTGCAGAGATACATCAGATTCAATATCAAGATTCTAGAATGTGAAAAAAGGCATGTAGTTTTTTTTTTAAATTTTACATAAGCTCGGTTTGAAAAATTAGTTTGAATCAGTAATTGATGCCCCGAGGAAAGAAAATGCAAACACCTAGTAAGCAACCTGAAATCTCTAGCATGAATTATGAAGAAGAGGAAGAAATGCAACATGATATATCAAAATTATGAGACCAAGTGCAACAAGTGTCACTTGCACAAAAAGCAATAGAATCTAAGATGGATGGTTTAAGGAAAGATGTAGAAGCTAAGATGGATGGTTTGAAGAAAGGTGTAGAAGCTAAGATGGATTGTTTAAAGAAAGTAGTAGAAGCTAAGATGGATGGCATGGAAGCTAAGATGAATGGCATGGACGCTAAAATTGATGGCATGGATGGTAAGATGGAAGAATTGAAGATAAATATGAATAAGTTGCTACAAGAAATGGTCACTAATGGTGAAAGGATAGTAAAGGAAACTCATGATGAGAACAAAAGAAATGTTAATCATGATTTCATAGACTCTAATGTTGGATCGAAAACCCACCATATTCCAAAAACTGATATGAGGAAGTTTGATGGCAAGGATCCCTCAACATGGATATTACAGATGGAGCAATTTTTCGATCTCAATAATGTGAAAAACACACAAAAGGTATGTATTGCAATTATATATTTGGAACCAAATCAGTTTGTATGGTATCAATGGCTTTGCTCTCGTAAACAAATTATTACTTGGGCAATTTTTATGGAAGAATTGACAACACATTATGAGGATACAAAAAGCAACACTTTTTTTAGCCAATTGATAAGTCTCAAACAAAAGGGTTCAATAATGGAGCACATTGAGGAGTTCCAAAAATTGAACATAAGGGTAAAAAACTATTCCAGAGGAGCATAGGATTGATGTGTTCATAGGGACTTTAAAGGATAATATCCAACATGATGTTCGCCTTTGGGAACCTGATTCATTAGAGAAGGCATACAGGTTAGCAAGAAAAATGGAAAGCAAAATTATGGCAACCAGGAAGCATACCACTCACAACTATACAGATGGAAGTGTTGTTGCCCCTAGTCTTCCACAACCTATAAAGTTGACACCACAACAATTGGAAGAAAAAGGAGTAAAAGGGCTTTGTTACAGTTGTGATAGCAAATACACTAAAGGTCATAAGTGTGCTGAGAAGAAATTATTCTACATAGATTGTGAAGAGGAAGAAGAAAAGGAGTAAGAAAGGTCAAAAGAAGAGGATATACTCCAGAAAAAAGCCTAGATAAAGAAGAAATGAATCCGACCATATCTTGTAATGCATTGGCAGGAATTACCACTCCTCAAACCATCAAGATAGAAGGACAAATCAAGAAGAAAAAGGTAATAGTGTTGATTGATTCAGGAAGTACCCACAATTTTATTCATTGTAAGGTAGCAAAAGAATTGAATTGCTTCTTATATCCAGCACTAGAGTGTCAAATGATGGTTGCAAATGGAGAAATAATAATTTGCTCTGGAAAGTGCCATAATATCAAGCTATCCATGGGAGAATATGTATTGACTAGCCCAATGCTTTCCATTCCAATGGGAGGTGCTGATGTTGTACTAGGAGTCCAATGGCTACAATCCTTGGGTACAATAGCTTTTAATTTTCAAGAACTTTTCATGAAATTTTCTGTGGAAGGAAGGGAAGTTGAATTAAGGGGTATTGCAGGGAAACTGGGAAAGATAATCAGCTCTAACGGTATGACAAAGCTTCTAAAAAAGGAACAAAGAAGTGTAATTGCACAATTATGTTCGCTAGATGTTTCCACATTGGAATCATCTATTTCTCCAGATCTCCAAAAAGTCTTGGACAATCATTCCAAGGTATTTGAGACTCCCAAAGGTCTCCCACCTATTCGTGATCATGATCATGCTATTCCTCTGATTCCAGGAAGTGTTCCTCCAAAAATCAGGCCGTACAGATATCCCTATGCTCAAAAGAGTGAAATTGAATGTATGGTTGTAGAAATGCTAGAGGCTGGTATAATTCAACCGAGTCAAAGTTCTTTCTCTGCTCCAGTAGTATTGGTGCACAAGAAGGATGGATCATGGCGCATGTGTCCGGATTATAGGGAGCTCAATAAGCTTACTATTAAAGATAAGTTTCCCATTCCAGTCATTAATGAATTACTGGATGAATTTCATGGATCAATTTACTTCACCAAGTTGGATCTTCGTTCAGGATATCATCAAATCAGAATAAAGACTAAAGACATTCCGAAAACAACATTTAGAACTCATGAGAGTCATTATGAATTTTTGGTCATGCCTTTTGTCCTTACTAATGCACCTTCAACATTTCAAGGTTTCATGAATTCCATTTTCAAACCATTCCTTAGAAAATTTGTGTTAGTATTTTTTGATGATATACTAATCTATAGCAAGTCTTGGAAGGATCATGTTGAACATGTTGACAGGGTGCTACAATTATTGCAGAAGAAACAATTATATGCAAAAACATCCAAATGTTTCTTTGGAGTATAAGAGGTGGAATATCTGGGTCATATTGTATCTCATGAAGGAGTTAAGGTAGACCCTAGCAAAATTAAAGCCATTAAGGAATGGAAAATCCCCACATCCATAAAGCATCTGTGAGGATTTCTCGGGTTGACAGGGTATTATTGCAAGTTTGTTAAGAATTATGGGAGAATAGCAGCAGCTCTAACAACATTATTGAAGAAACATGCATTTTCATGGACTCCAGAAGCAACAAAGGCCTTCGAGCATCTTAAAGAGGCAATGTGCCAAGAACCGGTCTTAGCTACACCAGACTTCACAAAAACCTTTATTGTGGAATGTGATGCTTCAGGAAATGGAATTGGTGCTATTTTAATGCAAGTTGAAAGACCCATTTCTTTCGAAAGTCGTCCAATCAAGGGAAACTTTTTACACAAAGCTATTTATGAGAAGGAAATTTTGGAAATACTCCATGCACTTAAGAAATGGCGACCCTACCTAATGGGAAGACACTTCAAGGTAAAAACGGATCAAGATAGCCTTAAATACTTTTTAGAACAAAGATTATCCTCTGAAGAGCAACAAAAGTGGGCCACAAAGATTTTGGGTTATGACTTTGAAATCATCTACAAAAAAGGGAAGCAAAATGTGGTGGCAGATGCACTCTCAAGAAAGGATGAGGATGTGTAAGCATTGTTGTGTGCCATTTCTATTATCCAACCAGATTGGATAAACGAAGCAAGGGAGGAATGGAAGAATGACGAAGAAGTGTGGGCACTTATTCGAAAGTTACAACAAGACTCCAGTACGTCTGATACATTTAGTTGGAAAAATGATTCGTTATGGTACAAAGATCGCTTATACCTCTATAAGAATTCCCAGCTAAAACAAAATATTCTTATGGAATTTCACACTTCTCCCTTAGGAGGGCACTTAGGATTTTTAAAAACTTACCACAGGGTTAAGAAGGAATTTTTTTGGGAGGGCCTTAAATCAGATATTCAAAAGTTTGTGGTGGAATGTTTGGTTTTCCAACAAAATAAAATTGAAACAATTAAGACACCGTGTCTATTACAGCCTTTATCCATTCCAAGCCAACATTGGGAGGAGGTTTCAATGGATTTTATCACAGGACCCAAGTCTGAGGGAAAGAGTGTCATCATCGTGGTAGTTGACAGACTTGCCAAGTATGCACACTTTTGTGCATTATCACATCCATTTAAATCCAATATAGTTTCTACTGCATTTATGGAAACAATTCAAAAGCTACATGGAAACCCAAAGATCATTGTAAGTGACAAAGATCCCATTTTCACTAGAAATTTTTGGACAAAATTATTTTCTTGCCTTGGTACTCAGTTAGCTCATAGCTCATCTTATCATCCTGAATCTGATGGGCAAACTGAGATAGTAAACAAATGTTTGGAAGGATATCTTCGTTGCTTTGTATCTGATAAACAGACACAATGGGTCAAATGGTTGCCTCTGGCTGAATGGTGGTATAACACTTCCCTCCATACAGCAACAAAAATGACCCTATTTATGGCACTTTATGGATATTAGCCACCATCCATCACATCATATTTAAGAGAAAATTCTAAGGTTCAAGCAATGGAACATCACATATAACATCAACAACATGTCCTCCAACTCTTAAAGGATAACCTCGTGTTGGCACAAAATAGAATGAAACAACAGGCAGATCAACATCGCAGCGAAAGAAGTTTTGATGTAGGTGATTGGGTATTCCTACGGCTACAACCATATAAGAAAATGTACCTCAAGCAAGCTAACAAGGATAATAAATTATCACCAAAGTATTATGGTCCGTAAAAGGTGTTGCAAAAGATTGGTACTATGGCATACAACTTGGAGCTTCCTGCAACTTCTCGATTGCACCGAGTTTTCCATGTTTCATGTTTAAAGAAAGTTATAGGCAACAAGCTCCCAGTTCAAACAATATTGCCAGAACTTGACGAGGAAGGAAAAATTATATTGGAACCAGAAGCAGTCACAGAAACAAGAACTCGACAGTTACGAAATCGATCAATTTTGGAGTATCTTATCAAGTGGAAGAACTTATCTGCTGAAGATTCCACATGGGAGGATGAGAATTTTATACAAAAGCATCTAGAACTACTGAAGCGTTGAGGACAACACTTTTTTGAAGGAGAGGGGCATGTTGGGTCCCTATAATACTAGTGATTACCCCATTACTATTGTAGTTGTATCCCTTATTAATATTGTTGTGCCCCTATTGTCCCCATATTGTTATTACTGTGCCCCATAGAATCCCTCTATTATTATTTTTGGGGCTTTATACTATTATTGTTAGGTCGGCTGGGTTAGATTGTGACTCCTTAGACTCCTATATATAGAAAGGAGATTTTGTCATTTGAATCATCGAAGAATTTCTCATTTGTGTAATGTAAAGGAGGTTGCCCCCTCGAAGAGGCTGAATTCTAAGGCGTGGATCTCTATTTTCTATCTTTTTGTGAGCCGGTTTCATAACATAACTCTCCAAGGCCGCTCTAAATTTAAACATAGAAGTTGATTAAAAGAGTGAAATCCAGTGTCGTGAAGTTGACAGGGAAATCTCTTCTCTTCTGGGAGCTAAGCATGAGGGTGAGTGAAGGCAAGGAAGAGAGATACCCCCTCTCCTACTTGTTGGATACCAACCAAAGATTGTTCTGCCCAACTGTTGATACGAACTGGTGACCTTAGTGTCATTTCCTAGGGACCACATAGGTGACTATGGAGGGGAATACTCGTGGTACCTGAGGCAGACGCTGTATCACTCTCATTAGTACTTCTGGAGGGTGCCCTTGCAAAGCTAGTGTACTTGCACTGGCAAAGGCTTTTGATTGGTGGTCAGTGTAACTATTTCTGTTACCTTTGCTGGTAGGTTTGTGCTATAATTATTCCAAACTATCTGTAGAAGGTCCATTATCTTCACTTTCTTATATTTTTGTGTCTGGTCCTCATCACTTGGAGTAGAAATTCTTGGAAGTTGCTTGATTGGTTGCGTCTTTAGGGACTTTATAGTGGAGTGCTCTTTTCTCTTTGTATTTAGTTGGTTTTAGGTGGATTTGTGTTGTCACTTTTGGACATTATATTCTAAGTGACTGACCAACCATTCCACTATTCTTGAAAGGCTTTAGATCTTTCTTTTGAAAGTTGTGGAGTTACCTCCTTAAGGGAAAAGTTTTGATTGTGCATCTTTCTTCCTTGGAAAGTCATTTGTATGATCCCGTAAGGGAAGGATATGTGTATAAGTTGGGTATGACCAATATTCTTGCGGAGGCCAACCAAGGGACCCTTCCAAAAGGGGATCCTTGTGTTTTTCCTTTCTTTGGAAACGTTGGTACCCCCTTGATGGAAACTTTGAGTATTCCTGGATTGAATGTTGGACTACCAGTTTGGTTGTGGTCTATCGTGAATATTCCAAATTTTCTTGAAGCTTATAAGATGAATGATTTATTTCAAGGGCATCAAATAGGTTTTAATTGTTCATCTTCTTCAAAAGAGAAATCTAGGATTCCTCTTTCTCCTCCCTCTTGTAATAAGAGATCTGACGCAGGAGCATCTAGCTCAGAAATTTCATTGTATTGTAGTAGACATAGGGGGTCTTGTGTTTTAAAGGAAGTTGGTCTCTTGAGTATTAAATTAATGTAATTGTTAAGGTTTCTAAGTAAGGCTATGAGAGTTATTAAGAATATGATTTAATTAAGTATTGTGAGGCATATTTGTAAATGTTCTCGAATGTTGGAGAACATGAGAGAATTAGGACAACTTAGAATTCACAGGGATTGCTAAAGCTTAGAATAGGAATTAGTTGGTGATTTTTTGATCTAGAAAGTATCCTTAGGGATTAGTTGAGTCAAAAGTGGACTTAGAGGATATTCAAGATTTAGTTCAAAAGATTGAGGATCTAAACCGAAATGGGTTACAAAACCTTTTGTATAAATGTAAGCCTAAAAGGCATAGAGAGAGTTAGTTAGTCAAAGAGTTAACGAGTTAGGGAATTAGAGTTCAGAGTTTAGAAAGCGTTTGACTATAAGCCTATGGGCAGGAAAGGAAAAGGCCACTGATTAGAATATTAGGCCAAAGGAAGACTCATTATGTAAATAATTGTTTATAAAGACAGAGAATTCAATTCGTGAATTGTGTGGTGTGTATTGAGTAATTGAATTATAAATTGTGTGTGGATTGGAGTAATTCTACGTAGCATAGGTTTTTAGGTGTGCAGAACCAGAGAAGAAGTACAGAGGAGTGTTACAGGATTGCACACAGACACTATCAGAGAAAACGTTTAATGTTACAGCGAAGGTATAATTGCAAGGTTTCCTAAAACCTAATGATTTATGAAGGAAGCATAAAGGCGCGAAGAAATGAAGTAACAGAGTGGAGATCGAGATCAGAACAACTGAAGACCGTAAGGTGAGAAAAAATACATAGGAAGAAAACCGAATGGGCTTTTACACAGGGAGAAACAAAAGAACGTAACAGTGCACAGGAACCGTTGGATCAATGAGATCAACAAACGAGATTGTGTGAGATAGATGGCTAGGATTAATTTGTGCAAAATGAAGTCAAGTCGCACACAGAAGCTCAACGACGTAGAAAGAATTAAACAAAAAAGAATGGGAATCATCAGATCGGCCAGACCGACAGATGATATTAGAAGAAGATGAATGGCGGAGATTAAAACCACGTGTTAGCAGAAGAATGGAGTAGTCTTCGCAAGTGGTCAGCGGTATCTTGCTTGCCCTCAAAGAGGTAAACGATATTCTATAATTTCATGTGATTAGCCTAGGTGGGTGACACGTAGCACACGATGGAAAGGGAAAACCACTTTTCTAACTACCTGATATTGGTCATGCAAATATCTATGCGAGATTGCAATAGTCGTTAAATTGGATGGGTCACATGAATGGTGGAGATCCGAGTTAGTTGGTGAGAAGACAACGCGATATCCATTGGATTGAGCGAGACAGATCAACGGTGGATATTTAATGTGCTAGAGAAGGCATTGATATACGTGCAAAGGGTTGTGGAATGGCGGGAAGATAAGGTTTTAAGTAAGGGTTATGAAATATTTCTATTATACAAGAGTTATAATAGAAATGAGTGGAATAAATGTGTTATGGTTAATGTTGGGTTAATCTAAAACTAGAGTTAAAAGGGTACTATTGAGATGCGTGGTTAATAAGAATTAACAAGAGATTATGAAGGGTTGTATAAGGTTCCGCTCAAAGTTTTATTAAAGTTAATACTTTGGATAGTTAAATAAAGCGTTTCCACATAGAGTCTATTGAAGGAGCATTAAACCTTGACATGTGAAGGTTTCACTAAGCAGGAATATTAAAATTCCTTGGACATGTATATGATATGCATTTTATATGCATATTGTGCATAGTTGTGGCTTAGGCTGCATCAAGATCTAAAAAGAAGAGAAAGAGGAAGAAGAAGAAGAAGAAGAAAAGTTCTATCCATGAATCATCACCAACCCCTACAAGTCATGTTGGAGATGTGCTTTCAGCCATTGCAAGTCACAATGGGGGCATAAGTCTAGTCACTGCAATTCATACTAGTGATTAGTCACCTACCTCTCTCAGTCATATTTATGTTGACTCACATGCTTTTGTGAGTAGGATAGGGGGCACAAGGCCTATCTCTCTTAGCAAAGAATCACTAACCTCTGTGAGTCATGTTGGGGACTCTCCACCAACCACTACTAGTCATGTTGGCGGAATGGATGTTGATAAGAAACCTAGGCATCAAAGATGTAAACCTAAGTTCCATTGTAAGATATGTAAGGGAGACCATTTTACTCATTTGTGCCCTGATATTCCAATGGTACAAAGGATATGGTCCGAATCTAAAGGTTCTTCTACTTTTGAATCTGTTATGGTTTCTCAACAGTCTAATCAACCATTGGTTGATGAAGTGGTTGAGAAAATGCAAAGAGTGAATAATTAGAAGGTATAAAAAAAATTATTAAATAGAATAATATGATAATTAGAATCTATATATATATATATATATATATATATATATATATATATATATAAAGTTCCTACAGCTAGACTCATCTGATCGCATGAATACCAAGTGTCACCTTACATGCGCTCTAAGATCTAAGCTCATGTAAACCATCTTTTAGGCTCATTTAATCGACTCATTTACTCATGTCTTCTAGAGGCTTCAACATGACCAATCCGCCTTATGGCTCACTTGTTCAACATTTTATGTTATTATTACTATCTATCTGTTCATCCAAATCCCAATCACACAATTCCCATTTGTTGATACATCTTCCACTTCTTCCACTTCTACATCAATTTCTTATGGCCCTTACGAAAATTTTATTAATCATAGGGGCCTGATGTCAAAAACACCTTTACTGACCATCTCTTCAACAGACTCAAGTCCAGGGGATTTCAAATCTTCCTTGATAAGCCGGAACTACGAGCTAGACACAACATTTCTGATAAAATAAAAGTCGTTATTGAAATATCCTCTATGCATATCGTGATTTTCTTTGAACACTATGCAGAATCGAAGTGGTACCTAGAAGAGGTCATCCTCATGCTCAAATATAAGGGTACAATTCTTCCTGTTTTTTACAACGTTAAACCTTCTAACCTCCGGTGGTCCAATAAATGAAAGTACACTGAAGCCCTGCAGAAGCATGAAGAGAATTAAAGATTCGACTCACAAACAATTTAGGGATGGAATAATGCACTTTTCCATCTTGCATATATAAGCGACTTCAAGCTAGAGGCATGCAATGGGTAAGTATCTTCCAATATCCCAATCTATGCTAATTTTTAATTTCCAAATTCATATTTTTTTTTTTTTTATTTGGTGGATTAGTACATGAAAAACTTATGTAGGCTTGTTCTCACTAGTTCTTATACCTTCCTTTGATTATGAATATCAGGGACCAGGTGGAGTTGGTGGATAAGGTTATGCAAAGTATTTTCAAAGAGGTCCCAAAATCACTGCTATTTGTGGCCAACCATAAAATTAGTTTGGATGAAAAACTTGAAGACTTTGAGAGGAAAATCCTATATCAGGTGAAGGGGTAGGATGCGCTGGAGGCCAAGGTTGTGGGCATTGTAGGATTGGGTGGAATTGGGAAATTGACACTTGCCAGAGAATTTTTTAAGAGTAAGAGATCAAATTACAATTTCTCCTCCTTTTTATTTGATGTGAGAAAACATACATGTAAAGTCTCTAACTCAAATGCAAAGGGAGCTTATTCTCATTCAGGACATAAAAGGAATAGATGCCCAAATTAAGAGTTGGGAAGAAGATATTGTAATACTTGGAAATAATATGAAATCTTCCCACGCTTTCATGATATTAGACGATGTAGATCATCTCCATCAATTGAATGCTTTATTGTCAATCAAGCATGTCCATGACCCCATGAGCTTGAGTTTTTATTACTTCTCGTGAAAAACATGTACTTAGAACTACAAGAATTGCAGACTCGTAAATTTATCAGCTCAAGGGCCTCAATTGAACAAACTCTTTAGATCTCTTCTCTTGGCTTGCCTTCTTTTAGCCACGTCAACCACCAGAATTTGTAGGCCTTGTAGATGGGTTTCTAGACGCCTGCGATGTATTGCCTCTATTGTTCCAGGTGTTTGGGAGATTACTTTGTCAAAAAGATGATAGATCTTGCTGTGAAGAGAAACTAAATGGACTTCAAACGCTACCTCTTAACATACAGGTGATACTTAAAATTAGCAGTAAAACAGTGACCAGTCTTGGCAATTGAGTTTTTCTTATAAATGATTAAGTGAATAAACATAAAATAGTACCTGAATCTTCTTTTCTTATTGACTAATTCAATTCACTTTGTTTCATCTGACTAAACCTAGGCCCTTGTACTTCCTTCTCTATCAGAGTTTGGGGTTGGTCTTCCAACAATCATCTGTCTCTAAGGATTGTTCAACATGAGACTTTTGAATATTTTAGTCTATATGGTTATGGAATAAGCCATTGATCGAATTCCCAAAAATGGACTCATAAGCAACTTGTTTCGCTCATCCCATTTCATGCAACTAGATCAACAGAGTCACGACGATATCCATAAATAGTTCCATAGCTTTAGATCTTGTATACCCCATCTGTGACTTAAATTCATAGCACCAAATATAGATCATATAGACTATGATTTTACAACCCAACAAAGTCCCCGGTCATATCTATTTTTAACCTTGTTAAGTGCACGGTCATATCTGTTTTTAACCTTGTCGAGTGAACAACCAAGAGAGATCCCAGTCAGGATGTTTTATTGGCTGTACTCTGCTCCAAATTGAAGACTTCAATTTCAATTTGACGTCGTCAGAAGCTCAAAACAAAGCACTAGAAGTTGAAGCCCATATCCCCGGGTGATGGGCATTTCAGGTGCTTGTAAGAGGATCACGCTGGGTTGACTCTACCTAGCCCTATTGATTCGTCCTCTGCTGGTACCCCTGTTTTTTCCTAATGTTGTGCTTCCACACTGGAGGAGGGACACTTGACGGCCTGCTCCCTGAATTCGTTACGATACTAGACTGGTGCCCGTAGTTCGATTCCCACCTGCCTCACCTCACCAGAGCCTGGATACTTCAAAAACATTGCTCGCTGACAAGTAGTACATGTAGATGGTAATATATGTGGTGTGGTGTGTCACCTTTATCAAAAGGCATACATATATGAAACAAACCATAACACCATAATATTGGCAAACGAAAAATAATTTTTTAATGATAATTAACTAATGTTGACATTAGTTTTGATATAAAAATACTTGAAAAAATAAAAAGAAAAAAATAAATGTAACATAAAGTTATAAAATTATAGCCTTCTCACCTTAAGAAGAAGCCAAATAAGATGGAGAAAACATATCTCACTATGAAAAATACAATGCAGCCTAAAAAAACTTTAGTTATGTAATTCGAATAGGGGAAATGAGGAAAGAAAATAAACATTCAGTTATACATAGACCAAGAAAGATTCATAACTGACTTGAAAAACTGAAACCAAACACACAAATAAACACACAGGATTTACATGGTAAAACCTTCATAGACTGTCAAGGAAACATCCACGGGGCAAGGGATTTGAATCTCTATTAATTCAACAATGATTCTACACAATTACATTTCTCGGGAATTCACTAGTTTTATACAAGCCTCCTCCATTACATGAATGTTGTTTTGATATAAAACTAACTAGTAGTAACAATTATTACTCATAATTACATAATTCGTTGTCAAACTTCCAACAAAGTCCACCTTGACAACAATTTTCCTAATCCCTTGCCCATGCCCATTCATCATCTTTTCTGCAAGCCAAGAGAAGCTAAACACCATCACAGCTTCTCTACTGTAACTGGCTTTCTGAATATGTTTGCACAATTCTCTCGCGTATGGACTTTTTGAAGAGCTACCTTTCCGCCATCAATCATATGTCTCAGAAAATGATACCTTACATCAATGTGCTTGGTTCTACTGTGATAAGCAAGTAGCCAAGTGAATAGCACTTTGACTATCACAAAGTACATCCACTTTCCCTTGCGTCCTTCCAATCTCATCAAGCAGACCCTTTAACCAGATTGCTTCTTTACTGGCATCTGAAGCAGCTATATATTCAGCTTCGGTAGTGGACAATGCAACTGTTTCTTGAACCTTTGACATCCAACTAATTGCTCTATCTACAAGAGTAAAAACAAGACCTATAGTAGATCTTCTTTTGTCCAAATCACCTGCTTAATCAACATCTACATATCCGCAGACTGATCCTTCACTACCATTAAAGATGATGCAATGGTCACTTGTGCCTCTTAGATATCGAAGCACCCATTTCACTGCTCGCCAATGTTCTTCACCTGGATTTGCCATGAACCTGCTGACAACTCCAACTGCGTGTGAAATGTCAGGTCTTGTAGATAACATCGCATACATTAAGTTGCCTACAGCATTTGCATATGGTACATGAGACATATACTGCTTTTCTTCATCAGTTCTAGGACTCAAAACCAAAGAAAGCTTAAAACGGGAAGCTAGTGGAACATTAACAGGTTTCACATTGTTCATAGAGAACTTTTCAAGTATTTTCTCCACATACTTTTGCTATGATAGCTAAAGCTTACCATTTTTCCTGTCCATGTGTATCTCCATGCCCAAGATATGTTTTGGTGCTCCAAGATCCTTCATATCAAACGTCCTAGAGAGCTGAGCCTTTAACCTATTGATCTCTTCCATGCTTTTGCTTGCAATAAGCATATCGTCAACATACAAAGCTAAGATAATGAATATTCCATTGAGACTTTTGAAGTATACACAATGATCATACTCACTTCTTATAAAGTTCTGGCTCACCATGAAGGAGTCAAACTTCTTGTACCATTGTCGGGGAGACCGCCTCAAACCATACAATGAATTCCTGAGCTTGCAAACTAATCTTCTGTTGCGCCCTTGTACAAAACCTTCTAGCTGTTCCATATACATCTCTTCATTCAAATCACCATGTAGAAAAGTTATTTTAACATCTAACTATTCTAACTCAAGATTAAGTAATGTAGTTAGTGCCAAGACAATACGAATAGAAACAAGTTTTATAACTGGAGAAAAAATCTCATGAAAGTCTATACCTTCAACCTGAGAATACCCTTTTGCTACCAGTCTCGCCTTATAACTTTCGATACTTCCATCAACTTTCCGTTTTAGTTTGAAGACCCACTTGCATCCAATAACACTTCTCCCTTCAGGAAGCTCTACAAGATCCCATGTATTGTTCTTGGCTAAGGAATCCATTTCTTCTTCCATAGTTGTTTTCCATTTTTTGCTATCTGTATCATCTACTACTTCTTGATAACAAGAAGGTTCCCCATCTTCAGTAATCAAAGCAAAAGATGAAGCAGAATCTTCATACCTTTTGGGAGTTTTTCTTTCCCTTGTAGAACTTCTTAGAGCGACTAGTCGCTGAACTGGTTAAGAAACTTGAACTGGTTCAAAAGCTTCAATGGCTTCCTTTGTGTCTTCAAAACCTTTTTCTCCAGAGGTCTCTCCTTCCTTTTAAATGTCACCGAAAGGTCTAGCCTCCAACTGAACTCGTTGATTTGGCGATACCTGTTCCTGTTCAATTCTTTCTACATCTGACTTTAAAAGAGAAGATTCATCAAATGTTACATCTCTACTAATGACTATCTTCCGCAATGTAGGATCCCACAACCTATATCCTTTCACTGCATAGTCATACCCAACAAAGACATAACATTTCAATTTTGGATCTAATTTTGAACACTGATTTTTAGGAATAAGAGAATAAGCATCACAACCAAATATCTTCAAATGTGAATAATCACAAGACTGGCTTGTCCAAACTTCTTCAAGAATTTTACCATTAATTGCTATTGAAGGTGACCTATTAACTAAATAACAAGCAGTAAATACTGCTTCTGCCCACAACTCCTTTTGCAAGTTAGCATTGTTGATGATGCTTATGGCTCTTTCCATAAGAGTTCGATTCATACGCTCAGCAATGCCATTTTGCTGAAGAGTATAAACAACAGTTTTGTGTCTAATAATTCCCTCATCCTTACAATATTGTTCAAATTCAATTGAAGTGAACTCACCACCATTGTCAGTGCTTAAACATTTAATAGATTTTCCTGTTATTTTCTCTACCATTGTTTTAAATTGTTTAAAGACATTGAATACATTAACTTTCTTTTTTAGCATAAAGAAACAAACTTTACGAGAGAAATCATCAATAAATGTTAAAAAATATAAAGCACCTCCATATGATACAACAGGGGATGGTCGCGGCAGATAAAAATGAATATAGTCTAAAATATCTTTACTATTATGATTTCCAACTTTAAATTTCTATTTACACTGTTTTCCATACACACAATGTTTACAGAAATCTAACTTCAAGGATTTCAGGTCGGGAAGAGATTTACGTTTCATCAGTACCTGAAGACCTTTCTTGCTCATATGACCTAATCGCTGATGCCATAGACGAGTACGTGCTTCTTCCTCTTCTGATGCAACCATTGCTTCACTGACGTGAGTACTTCGTTTTAACCTGTAAAGATTTCCGACCTTTTCTGCTTTCATAACCACTAGGGCTCCTTTAAAGACTCTCAAGATGCCATCGTGACCTGTAAACTTATAACCATCTGAATCCAACACTCCCAAAGAAATCAAATTTTTCTTCAAATCAGGTACATGTCTAACACTAGTTAATGTTCTGTGTTATCATACATCTTAATCCTGATATTCCGCATCCCAACAGTCTGACATGACACATTATTACCCGTAAACACAAAACTACCATTTACATTTTCATACGAAGTAAACCAATTTCTGTGTGGACACATGTGATGAGAAGCACCAGAGTCTAACAGCTAGCTTTCTAAACCCTGAGAGACATTACATTCAGGTGAAGTTTCATCTTTCATACATAATTCTTCAGCAGATAAAACTTTGTCTATCATACCTAAATCGCCCTCATCCACTTCCTTCTTCATGTTAACGGATTCCTTTTGTTTCCAACAATGTTTCTTCAAGTGTCCAATTTTATTGCAATGTCAACATTTTGCCTTACACTTTTTTCTTCAATTTACACACATCCACTCCTTTATTTTCACAACTTTCTAAGAAAAAAAATTATGACACAAAATTTCTTTCAAAAAATACCCGGATCCATGTCTGCTGATCAGTCTCTGGCAGCACGTAGGGCAGAGGGTCTTCTCCAACACGAACTTCAATGGACGCGCAGAGAATACACGCACAAGCAAAGGGTTTGTGGCTCTGGTTTTCACTGTTCTAGACTAACACGTAGCAAACCACGCTTCACGCCTTCCATGCAGCAATGGAGTTCTGGCAACAATGGTTCACGCCTTCCACGCAACAATGGAGTTCTGGCAGCAATGGGCTTTTCTCCAGCAAACGTCTTCCTCTACAGTGGTAGGCTCATGCACAACAATGGCCTCACGTGGTTTTGATATTCTTACAAGTGGTCTTCACGCAGGTCTGGCAGGCAGACTATTTTTCTTGCAGGCAGAGGTGTTCTAGACTCCTCACGCAGACAACGGATTTCTCTGGTCACGCAGCAGCAACACCAGACTCATGCCACGCAACACCAACAACATTGCACACAGAGATGTTCTAGACTCCTCACGCAGACAACGGATTTCTCTGGTCATGCAGCAGCGGCACAAGACTCACGCCAGGCAACACCAACAGCAGCTTCTTTGCTCCTTACGTAGAGACAATAGCAGCTTCCTGGCCTTCATGCAGAGACAACAACAGCCTTCACGCAGGCAAAGGCAGGGACTCACACAGAGATAGGCAGCATACTCCTCAAATGCAAATGGCCTCCTCACGCAGATGGCTCCCTCTTTTTTTTTTCTCACAGAGAGATTGCTCACTCAAACTCAACTAACAGGCTTCGATACCAATTGTAGGTCTAATAGGGGAAATGAGGAAAGAAAATAAACATTCAGTTATACATAAACCAAGAAAGATTCATAATTGACTTCAAAAACTGAAACCACATATACAAATAAACACACAGAATGGACATGGTAAAACCTTGAGAGGGTGTCAAGGAAACATCCACAGGGCAAGGGATTGGAATATCTATTATTTCAACAATGATTCTCCACAATTACATTTTTTGGGCATTCACTAGTTTTGTACAAGCCTCCTCCATTACATAAATGCTGTTTCGATATAAAATAACTAGTAGCAACAATTATTACTCATATTTACATAATTAGTTGTCAAACTTCCAACAAATTATTTGTGTCACTAACCAGCTCAAATTAATAGTTAGCTCTACCATTCGGATTACAATAGTACGGGCCAGGCCGTGCCGGCTGCGGGAATTAAAAAGGTCAAAGCGTTAAAAACTGATACAGTTTTTTAACCGTATGCTTGGAAAATCAATAGTTTTACTTTGTATTTTTAGTCGTTAAAAGGGAACAAGCTCTCATATTAGTTTTGTCTTCTGTAAGCAGCGATATATATGGTGAGCGATATGACAGTGGATAAGTCCATGAAAGGATGGACCATGAGATTCCATTAGATTTCCAATGCCTCCGGAATTTTTATGAATATTGTATGAATTCCTTGACACTCCATCAGCATCGCAATTCACACCAATGAAGTTTTACAGTTACATCACTATCCTTCCAGAGACGATCGGAATCTCGGATTCGTGGTTGATTGATCACATGGTCCATACGTGACCGCACCATCCACAACTTACTTGGACCATTCAAATGGTATATCTATTACAAATGGGCCTAGATCATTGAATATTCAATCATGTTTATGTCGATAGGGTAGTCGATTTTTTTTGTTTTTTTCCATATTTTGATTTTTGGGAAATTTGACAGATGTGGATTCGTGGTTGATTGATCACATGGTCCATACGTGACCGCACCATCCACAACTTACTTGGACCATTCAAATGGTATATCTATTTTTCTCTTCATAACGACAAATGGGCCTAGATCATTGAATATTCAATCATGTTTATGTCGATAGGGTAGTCGATTTTTTTTGTTTTTTTCCATATTTTGATTTTTGGGAAATTTGACAGATGTGAATTTTAAGAATATTTCAAAATATATAAGAAAAAGAGTAACGCAATTCATCTCTGTAAATTGAATATTTGATTTTTTTGGGGTTGATTTTCAGAAATATTTGAGATGAGTTGTAAATTGAATATTTGAATTTTTGAGAAATATTTTAAAATCTTAAAAGACACTCTAAAAATTGTAAATTTGGATATTTGAAATAAGGAGTTTAAAATTTCAACCCTGAATGATTTTTTATTTTTTTAAATTGAACATTGAAGTGTGGAAATTTTAACTCATTTCTCTTTCCTACTTCTTGAAGGGTTTTTGTTTTTAGTTGCATATTGCGGTGTAGAAATTTGAACTCGAATCTCTGCTCTATTATTTTAGGGTTTATTGTTTAGGTAGTTATGTTATCCAGATGGTACTGATCTTTTCAGATGGAGTGGAGCGCATAGGAATTTGCGTGTTTTGTTTTATGCGAGGAAGTATGGTTACAACTTAGAGGAAAGTTATAATAGTTTATACTTTATTTTTTTAAAAGAAGTTAATAAGTAGAATTTGAGTAGGTTTAACAGTAATAGTTAATTATATGTATTTTATTGAGTTTAAAAGCTTATTCTATGAAAACAATGTGTATGTTTATTTATTTTAAAATAAAACTATAATATTTTTTAAAGAGAAAAAAAATGTTTGAAGTATGTCTTTCTCTCATAAAATAAAATTAAAACATTTTCTAAATAGAAAAGTATGTGAACTATTTTTTTTTTTATGCATATTTAATTAGTTATCTATATGACCTAATATAATTTCATTTAAAATAATTAAAAAAAAGAAAAGAAAATATGTGAGTAAGATGTTTACACCTTATATTTTTGAAAAATATTTTAAGTTGAGTTATACGAATCTCATATATATCTCTACATAAAAAAAATGTTAAAAAATATATTTTAATGTTATATAGAATAAACTATCCAATGTGAGTTGATTAAAATATTTTAATATGAATTAATATTGACATATATTTAAAAATATATTAATAATAAAAAATCAAAAGAATCAATACAAATGTTATGCAATCTCTATAACATTCAAAAATACATTTCAAACATTTAAAATTTGTACATGACTTTTGCACTCTAAAATAAGTTTGCACATAAATAAATTTGATCCCTCTCTGCTCATGTTAGATACATGTTGGTTTTTTTAAAGAAGTTAGAATAATTATTTTTTATTGGAAAAGTTATATGTTTAAGCTCTAGACTATTTGTTATATGTTTTGGAGACTTTTTTGGCATATTTTTCAGCGTAATTTTCTTCTGACAAAGATTTGTTGGAATTACAACTTTGAATTAAAAACCCTCCATAATCTAAGTGCCCTAAAAGATTTTTTTAGAGTGTTGAATCGATATATACAATCAAAAACATATTTTAAACAACAAATATCAAGATTTAACTAAAAAAAATTAATTGGATTTTGGCCAAAAATTCTAAAACATATAATAATTAAACAATGTCTATGTTCAAATATAATAATCAAATCTTATTTAAAAAAAATTGAAAAATAAAATATATTTAACTGGTTTATGATAGAAATATTAAACTAAGTATTTAAGTAAACATATTTAATTTTTTTTTATTCAACTATTTCCACTTTTCCTTTTTGGATCTTTAATTTTTGCTTTAAAAAATAACATTATCATTATATCTATGTACATTCTTCTTTATTAACTTGTTTTTCTCTATGTACATACTTATTCTTGTATCTAGTAACCAACACTTCTTTATTAAGATGCATTTCCCTTTCTTAGTTACAAACACTTATTTTCTTGGCCCCGTGTCTATTGTATTTTCTTTGTGTATTTGAAGTTATACTTCATTACTTTAATTGTTATACGCACTTACTCCCTTGGCCATGCTTGATGTTACTCTTGTGAATGTGGCACATATCTTTGGCCTTCTTTAAATGACTTTGCATTTCTTATTGTATTAAGATTATATTTTAATCTTTTTATTTAGATACTCTATTAACGACCTCCAAATTTTTTAGCAGTTTCTTATTACAAGTAGCCCATAAATAGTTAAGATTTTATATAGATAGCTATATTGTGATGGCATTTGGAACCTTGTTTTTGAAAGTTGTCCTTTTGAAGACGCATGTGAATATAGATTTTTATTTTATTTATCACAGAGATGCTCTATACAATTTTAGCTATATTTCTTTTATAATCTTGGATTTTGCACTACATTATATGCAATTTTTAAAAAAATTTGGAGTTAATTACACTACAAGCATTATAAGATATATTTCATAGGGATTATGTGTGAGAAATTTTTGGCACACAGTGGGAGATTTTTTTCAATTTTGCTTAAATTCTTTACATGAGAAAGAGGATGGTAGTATTCATGTGGATTTTAAAAGATCTATATGTAGAATTTAAAAAATCTAGTTGGAGATATGAATTGCCCTTGAAAAAGGTTATGTTTGAGGTTGAGAACAAGGTTTCCTTATCTTACTTGACACATGTCAAATTGGAATGTTTAATAATACTTATGTTACATTACGAAAATGACAGAGTTTTGTCAAAATGATCATAAAGGGTTATGTTGCATTTCGGTGTTCCTTGATATTTATGTTGAACTAATATATTTCAAATAGTTATTTTGTATTACAATGTTCACCAATTCTTATGTCACATTATGAAGTTGGTACATGCTAATCTTTTTTTGGCACATTCTCCAATGATTATTTTGCTTTGTGAAATCCATAAATGGTCATGTCTCTTTATGAGATTGATGAAAAGTTAACTCACATTATGATGATCAATAATTATTACATTGTATTAGATTTAAAAAAGGTCATGTATAAATGTAATGCACATCAAAGAATATGATTATGTCATTTTGTGACATTAAAAAAGAATTAAGATTATGATGTATTACATGTACAATAAAAATTATTACATTGATATGTACCTTGATGGTTATGTTATATTGTCACATTCAAATATAAGCTTTTGTTAAATGGAGCATATGTCATTTAGGTTGATTGCACTCTTATATCGCGGCAATAATATATTTATTCATATTAGGTGACAATGAAAAAGTAACACATTGATAATTTATGTCACATTTCTCAAAAATCATTATACATGGTGATATACACAATGATTATGTCGCATTGATATATTGTTGGAACATTATATCTCATTATGACATTATTGATGATTGTCATATTCACCAACTTACATGAATACACTTTGAAGTCAAATCATTATGCCAGCCATACATGTGTGGTTTGCTTTTCCATTATGGTGGTTGTTCATTTGCACTTATATTAGAGGAAGTTTCAGCCTAAAAGTGGCCTCCTAATGAAAAAATAATAAAATAATAGTTACAATGATAAAATGAAGGTTATGAATATTGGAGGGAAAAGAAGAAAACTCCATTTTTTAATTGTATTTTTGGCATATCTCCTTATAGGTTTACTCAAATTTAAAGTGAAAATGCTCGTTGGATGCATAATTAAATTCCACATCCAACGAGTACCCATTATGCATATTTTTAGAAGACCCACATTGATAAAAAATGAAGATGCATTAAAAAACATGTTCAACACATTTTTTAATGTATCTTCATTTTTCTTTTATCAATGTGGGCCTTCTAAAAAATATGCATAATCGGTACTTGTTTGATGTGGAATTTAATTCTGCATCCAATGAATGTCTGCACTTTTAAATTTGAGTAAACCTATAAGGAGATAACTCAAAAATACATTTAAAAAAAATCGTTTTTCTACTTTTCTCTCCAAAATATTTACATGTACCTCTTTTTAAATTTAAAGGTTTTTTATTGGTTACACATTATGACATAGAACTTACATGAAAAATCCATAGGCATTTCTAGGCTGAAATTTCCTCTCATGATTCCTCCTTGTTTATTGCTCCAAAACTTGGTTAGTTTGGACTTTGAGTCGACTACAATATGGATTGTTGGAAGCGTTAATATTTCAGTCGATCAACTCATTCAAAGTCGACATTTATCTAGTAAACAACTATATGTAAGATTCTACATGCATGTCATGAATATGTAGCCTTCACACATTTTCACCAAGAAATTCTAGCATTGCGCCAACTTTTCCAACCTCCTAAGTAGTTATGTAGTCAATTCTGACCAAAAATCATCATTAGAGAGGGCACCTGTAAGATATGGTATTGAAAATAGTAGATGGATCTCTCTATTAGGTGATATGGATCTATCTCTATGTAGCCTTTATAATTTGATGTAATAGTTTGGCCTTGTACTTAAGATGGGAACTACATACGAGTATATTTGGTATGTTGCAGGTCAACAAAGAAATTTGAATTTGTGCAACCGCCTACTAAATAGAACTGAAAGGGATTAAATCCCATTCAATCTTATTTGTATAGTGCAATTGGAGGTGGCTACACTATATATGTGGTTAAATAGTTCCTCATCCTACCAAGAGCCTAAGTAGCATGTACTAAAACCATCACATTTTTTTTAAGAACATAGGCCCCATTGAGGATAGTTAGTAGTAAGGAAAAAATCATATTTTCTAAATTTATGATTTCCTAATTCTTATCTCTCTGAATTTTTGGTCGTGAAAAGAAAATAGTTGTGTGCATTCACATACTGATATGTTTGCATTGGACCATGCATCACGATGACCTCTCCATCTTTGTCACTTTTTTTCTTCCATGAAATTTTTCCTATTCATCTCACATTATTTATGACACCATTTCTGCAGGCTCACAGATGGGCATCCACGACCATTAATTACAAACAATGATTAACAATATCCATGAACAAAATTTTTTCAAACAATTTGCATATTCTTCAAAATTTCCATGAGCAACTTGACCGCATCATTTTTTTACATATTTGTTCTGCTTAAATTCATTGTTGCTACAATCCTACATTACATTATGGGACCAACAACAAGGACACAAAAATACTCAAGAAGAGAGATAAATATGAGGAAGGATATCCAAGTTCATTTGCATTTTTTATCAAGAGTATTTATATACTAGGAAGATGGTTGGATTGGTTGCACCTGATCCAACTAATAATTAGTTAGATTCACTTTATTAACTTATCTTTTATGACATATATATATTTTCTTAGTAAATAAATAATTATGTGTGATGACTATTACATAGCCCTAAAAGGCCTCCCAATAACCGCTATACCTTAATTAAAGTTAGGTTTAGTAAAATCTCAACTAAATCAAATGTACACTAATAGTGGAAAGACCCTTTGAATGTCCAATGGTAGTATCCTAAAGAAGCATCATAAAAAAAGAAATAAATAAATAAATAAATAAATTGAGGGTACAAGGATGCATCCTTAATGATGCATGTAAATGATTGGACTTAAAATATTTTATCCATTCTTCAAACATGTAATATTAGGTAGTTAAACCCTCAGTCTGACACTTCTAGCCTGCAATGAAACACTAGAAATTCCACATGGTCAATGTGTTTTGTAGGGTGAATGCAAACATAATTGGGCTTACTTAAAACATAGCCAACCAAATAAATAGTATCGTATGCCTTTGAATATTATTAGAATTCTTCACAATTGGTCATGACTATGTCAACAATATGCTCATGACTATGTCGACAATATGCTCAACTCAATGGAAAAAATTATCTTACCCCATTATCTAACCAATATACTCCAACATGTTGAGTTTAACCAAAAAGATTTGAGCATAGACTGATTATAATACATGTCCATTTGGCATGTTGTTGTAAGACTTTGTTGATTACTAGCCCCTTTTTCTGTAATGATCCCTCTTACAAAATCCATGCAGACGAGTCATTGGTATTAGGGATACTCTTTCTCTAATGTAATATGCTCATGGTAAAAGGTAGAAAAGTGAAGTGACCATGGTATAAGTTGTTACAACTCCCATGGACAATAAAGGGCATAAAATTCCAACATTAATAACTATTATGAAAGAACATAGGTGGTTATAGAAGTGGGAAAGCATTAATAGTTTTTGCATGAGCGGGTCATATGAAGTTGGATGAAGAGGAATTTGGAATGAAAAAAATTGAAGGTTTCATACTTATCTTAAAGTGTGGAAACCTAGAGAAGTTTAGTAATTCTTGAAATCCCAACTATAAATATTTGGTAATTTTAATGTCCATTGTAGGTGGAATTTTGACATGATTATGCCAACAACCATCACACTTGTAGATAAAATTTTGATGTCAAAATTATATGTTTAATTGTGTAAACAGAAAAAACACAATTAGGTTTATTTTCTAGATGATTGTTGTGATTCTCTTCATAATCTTATAGACAAAATGTTTTGCAACTCTCTCAAGGAGGAAGAAACAAATCAGTAAGGGAATGTCAACACTTTTAAGATCTTGACAAAGGAAAACAATGGTCATTAAAGCATCAATAGTTGTAGAAATAGAGAGAAAAGTGTGGATTCTTGTAGGGAAACAAAATGTTGTCTAGTGGATGGAAAAGGTTAAATAGAAAAAACGTAAAAACCTTCTTTTCCAATGGTGCCAAACCTTTAAAAAAGATCATGCATGAGCTACCAAAAAAACAAGATCTTCTAAGCAAATCCATCCACCACCATTGAAGAAGTTAGGAAGAAGATCTTCTTAGAAATGAGAGAATGAAGGCCCAAACATAAATGCTTATTCATGTCTAGAACAAAAAAGTACAAAATAAAAATCATCATTACTAATAACAAAAAGGAAATATTTTGAAGCTACCCACAAAACTAGTTGTTATAAAGATAAAAAAAACAAATCGAATACCAAACTTCGGCTACTAGAACATCAAATCCTAAAGCTTAAATAAATAGTTTCAACATTAAAAGAATCACAAACCAAGTAACAATGAAATGGAATGATCTTTAAATTGACTAAAAAAATGTGATGAGGATAATTGTGAAGAGCTACAAGTTATCAAAGAAATACTAAAGACAAGTAAAAATGCTAATCAATAAGTGTAATCCCTTGAATGGTATGGTGGTCCTTATTTATGAAAATGGTCCCTTAAATGGTAGTCCTTATTTATGAAAAACAGAGAAGCCGGTATTTGATAATATTCCAGCTAATTATTGTTATGGGGTACTCTTATTTATGAAAAGAAGAGAAGCCTGTGCTTGATAGTTTTCCCTAAAATGGACAGCAAATTATTGTTATTTTTCCAGTTTATTTCGAATAAATGACTCTTAGTTTGCAAAATTTATCGCCTTTAAATTTAATATAAAATTAAATAAATTAAATTAACCACTATATAGGGTTAATATTAATGTTGGTGAAAGAAACGGATAATCACTTGAAACTAAAAATATTTATGCGATCCCTCTGACTTCCTTCCCATTAAGTAAAGCATAGAAAAAATAAATTAAATTAACAACTATATATATGGTTGATATTAATGTTGGTGAAAGAAACGGACAATCTCTTGAAACAAAAAAAATTATGCAATCCCTCTGACTTGCTTCCCATTAAGTAAAGCATAGAAATAAAGATTTGTGAGACTGTTACGTAAATCTATAAATCTAGTTAATTAGAAGGTAATGTGTATCGCTCTTAAATTAAAACGATAAAAAATTGAATTGTTTTTTGATAGATGGGAAAGAACAAAAATCCAAAACATGGCAGAGAACCAGATTTAATCGTGTCACCTATGTGACATGTAAGACCCCTGTAAATGTCCAGGGTTCATAGTTTTGTATGCTAGCTTGTTCTGAAGTTTTTCTTTGCTCCAAAAAGTAGCGGAAAAATGGAAGGCTTACAACCTCTTTCACTTCTTTTCCCTGCACAGAATTATCCAGTTGCTAAAGATGCTTCAATTTGGCCAATAACCAAGTATATGTAATCGATTTCTTGGTGACTATTTCTAACAGATTTTGTTTAATGCTTAATTTTCCCAGTAACCTTCATAAACTTTTGTCCATCCTTCAGGTTTATAGCGCTTTCAAATAACCAGAATACATGTGAAATAATGTTAATTCTGTCTCCAAGTACTACCGCACAAAGTCAGAGCCAATTCACCTGATTTCATAACTACGCTCCAAGGAATGCCACGCTTCCCTTTTCTCACTAATCCCTTGACAAATGACCACAGATTTATCACCACCCATACACTGCAAAAGTACTCTGCAAATAGCTCGTCTCTATATATATGATATCTGCCTGACACAAAAATTACAGATCCAGAAACAATGGCTGCCAAGTTTATAAATAACACTGTGGGTGGTATAATGAATAATGAAGATGAATCAAATGTGAAGTCACTCTCACAAGAATCATCCTCGTCTCCGGAATATGTAATATAAAGAATTCATGAACCTCAGGATCAAGTAAATTGACAAAATGATGAAATCATATATTGCATACATGCTTAGTTAGTTGAATTCACTGATCTTACCCCGGGCAAGAATGATTTGCCACTTAACAGACATAAAGCTGGCAATATTGCATAAAAGAGCGTTGCCACTGAGAGGAATCTCCACAGAGTTAAATAAGCATAAACCATCCTCTGGCATACCATGATGTTTCTGTCAATACCCAGAAGGGGCATAATTTGCTTTAGAATATTTCGAGCAGCCCAGTAGCCCATCTCCTCATTTGCACAAGACTGTCTGGACCATTAGCTGGTGTAGTTCCCAGGAAGGCTGGCTGCTCAGGTATGCAGAATACAGAATGCCAACCCAGACAATGGACTTTGAACCCAGTCATGACATCGTCAACCGTAGATCCGTACATCCATCCCACCTGCAAAGGAAAGTACAGAGATCTGATTTTTTTGGTGCAATTTTGTATTCACAAATGGTATGCAGTTAAAGAAGAAAATATGAAACCTAAGAAAGAAGAGAGTTTATAGTCATAGAAGCTATTGAAAAATCCCATGTCTGACTGTTCTTTTATTAACAGAAAAATGGTATGCTGTCAGAGAAGAAAATATGAAACCTCAGAAAGAGATCCCATATCTGACTGTTCTTTTATTAACAGAAATACACAATGCACAAACAATACTTTCTACATGGAAAGAGGAAAAGGCTAAACAATCAAATATACTCACCACATAAACCAATTCACTAGAAAATTAATAACAGACAATGCACACACAACACCTACTACATGGAAAGTGGGAAGGGTAAACTCACCATATAACGAATACATGGAAAGAGGGAAGGGTAAACAATCAAACATACTCACCATATAACCAATTCACCATTATGTAGACATTAATATGGCTATGTAGAGGAACACATCTGATACTTTCCACATAAAAGGAGGCCAGGCTACACAATCAAGCATACTCACTACATAAACAATTCACCTTTTATGTAGACAGCATGTGGAAAGTATAGACAATAAAGCATACTCACCACATAACCAATTCACATTTTATGTAGACATCAATATGTCATTTTACATAGAGGGACACATGCAATACATTTCATATGGAAGGAGGGAAAGGCTAAACTGTGAGGCATACTCACCACATAACCAATTCACCATTATGTGAACATCATTTTATCATTTTACAAAGAAAGACACATGCAATTCCTTTCATGCAGGAAAGAAAGACTAAACAATCAAGCATACTCACTACAAAACTAATTCATCATTATATTAGTATACATCAAACCCTTGTAATTGTCATCTACATTCAAGAGCCAGCGCTGATGCTGGGATTGAGACTAGTGACGCCGGACAGAATAGAAATTATTTTGCAGGCTAGTTTCTACCAACAATTTACACGAAAGAAACAAGAGAACCCCCAAAATATAGAGAAAATGTCTCTAATATCAATGAGAATTATCAATTATCCCTGCCTCGTTCAAACCCTAGCCCACACGCTCGGTTGTATAGCTAAAACTCGTCCAATAGGGAATTTTAGCAAAATTTGCAAAATCCCAATAATGACGCCAAAAATTAAATACACGCCCAAAGAAATAGTCTGCCAAAAATATGGTCCAAATCGGGTCAAAATCACTTCCCAAACGATAAACGAAAAATTACCATAAAAGGAAAAGAAAAACTAAAATTAAGGATTCAGAAAGGAAACCGGTAGTATTTGAGGTCGAAAATTACACTCACCAAGCATAGCTTGGTGGCCACTACATGTGCACCACAAAGAGATTTTCGGATTGGGGTCATATGTGCAATTCCGATACTTGTAGCCAAAGTTATGGCCAAAATACCGAAGCACACTCAAACTTCCCCCAATTAGGGAAAAATCAACGTTTTCTTCCATCTTTGTGATGATCTTCCAGCTCAAGGTATCTCAGCACCATCAACGTGCTATCTGATAGCTCATCATCCTCTGGCTCAGATCCTCCTGCATCAGTCGCCCCGGGTTGGAAAGAACTCGTCCTCGAGTTCACAGTAGTGTCATTAGGATCCCCAAAACAATACTTAGGTGCTTCACATTAAATACATCAGAAGTCCTGAAATGACTAGGGAGGTGCATCCTGTAGGCGTTATCATTGATCTTCTACAGTATCTCATAGGGTCCAATCTTTTGCTCCTTAAGCTAACATCAAAAAGTACTTGACGACGATGATTGTCTGCTTAAGCCTTGTACTTGGCATTTCTCTCGTGAATGGTCAGTTTCACCTACTCATGTATGGTCCTAAGATGTTCATCCATCTCATCTGCCTTAGGGTTTAGACGACCTACTTGTGGAATAAGAGCTAAGTCCAATACCCCGGATGGATTCTGACCATAAAAAATCTCAAATGGGCTCAGTCCTCTCGTTCTGTTCTTTGACCAGTTATATGCGAACTCTGCCTGAGGTAATGCCAAATCCCACTGCTTGGGCTTAGTTCTTGCCAAACACCTAAAAAGGTTGCCCAAACTCCGGTTCACCATCTCGGTTTGACCATCCGTCTGGGGGTGGTAGACACTACTGAAATTCAAATGTGTCTCCAGCTTCTCCCATAAACTCCTCCAGAAATGACTAATAAACTTGGTGTCACCATCTGAACTGACTGATCGAGGAACACCATGTAATCGTACAATTTCCTTAAAGAAAAGTTGAGCGATCCGGGCAGCATCCATTGTCTTCTTGCAAGCTACAAAATGGGCCATCTTGGAAAAGCTGTCAACCACAACCAAAATGGAATCCAAGGCCCGTTGTGTACAGGGCAAACCCAGCACGAAGTCCATACTGACATCAAACCAAGGGCCTTCAGGAATAAGTAAACCAGTGTACAGGCCCGCATTAGTGAGAACCCCCTTGGACCGCTGACAAACATAACAACGCTCCAGGGCCACATCACTAGTCAACTTGGGCCAATAATAATCAGAAGATATTAAGGCTAAAGTCTTATCTCACCCAAAGTGACCCTCGCTATGAAGTTCACTAATAATTTGTTGCCTGAGTGAGCAATCCAGAATGCACAACTGTAATCCTCGAAACACATAACCATTATGCACAACAAAATCATGTCATTTACCATATGTTACCTCCTGAAATATCCTCCCGAAGGAAGGATCCGCTGCATACATATCAGCGAATGTCTCAAACCCTACAATTTTGGTGCTCATGGTGGTCAGGAGTAACGTGCGATGGCTCAAGGCATCTGCGACTCGGTTCAGGCTCTCAGCTTGGTGTCTCAGTGTAAATGTGAACTCCTATAAGTACGCCACCCACTTGGCATGCTGCCTACTTAGCTTGTGTTGGCCATTGGTGTACTTCAAGGCCTCATGATCTGTGATAAGAATGAACTCCCTCTATACGAGATAGTGATGCCAATGCTTCAGGAACTAAACTATGGCATAGGAATCTAGATCATAGGTGGAGTAATTATTCTTTGATCCAGATATCTTTTCACTGAAAAAATCTATGGGATGCCCTTCCTGACTCAGAACACCACCGATACCAATTGCAAATGCATCACAATTTACCTCAAACACCTTCTCAAAATCTGGAACTACCAAAACTGGTGCCTCTATCATCTTCTGCTTGACAGTTGAAAAGTGGCATCTGCCTCCTCAGACCACTGGAAATCATGACCCTTGAGGCACTCTGTGATAGGAGAAATCAGTGTGCTGAAATTTCTGATGAACCTGTGGTAGAAGGATGCCAATCCATGGAAACTTCTAACATCATGCAAGGTCTTCGGCTTGGGCCATTCCAAGACCGCATCTATATTTGACTGATCTGCCTAAACACCATCAAGTAGACACCAAGGAAAGTGACAAAAGTAGTGAATAAGGAACACTTATTATGATTGACAAACAGGCGCACCATCCTCAGCATATCAAAAACTCCACGGAGGTGGTCAAAGTCGTCGAGGTAGACAACCACGAATTTCCCCATGAAAGACTATAGAACCTGATGCATAAACCTAATAAAAGTAGTTGGCGCATTGGACAGTCCAAAAGGCATGACCATCCACTCGTACAACCCATGCTGTGTCTTGAACGCTATCTTCCACTCATCTCTAGGCCTGATTCTGATTTGTGGTATCTACTCTTAAGGTCAATTTTTGAGAAGACCTTAGAACCGGACAGCTGGTCTAACATATCATCCAGGCGGGGAATTGGAAATCTGTACTTCACTGTAATTCTGTTGATGGCTCTACTGTCTACACACATACACTAGGAGCCATCCTTCTTTGGCACTAACAGGACAGGGACTGCACATGGGCTCATACTCCCACGGATGTAGCCTCTCTGCAACAACTCTTCCACCTCTCGCTGCAACTCTTCAGATTCCTTAGGATTGAGGCGGTATGCCGGTCGATTAGGCAGACTTGACCCTGGGATAAGGTCTATCTGATGTTGAATATCTCTCATAGGTGGTAACCCAGGAGGGAGATCCTCTAGCATCAGGTTCGAAAACTCTGCTAGCAGCTGCTACACCTATGCTGGTAAATTTGTAGTCACGTCCGTTGAACTATTCCCACAAGGCAATAATGAATAGACCATGTCTCCATGCTCCATCTCAACTAAGAACCTAGATATAGAAAGCAGGTTATTATTATTGGCCACCAGGGTAGGAGTGGTTCCTTCCCGTCGAGGTGCCAACATTATCTTCTTCCCTTTGATGCTAAGGGAATAAGTATTCTTCCGTCCATAATGCACAACACTGTGATCATACTGCCAAGGCCTGCCTAACAATATATGATAGGCATCCATAGACACTACATCGCACCAAGAATTATCAAAATATTTTCTATCGACCGCAAAAAGACACTAAGCATCGCCTATCTACTTTTACCTCACTGCCCTTATTTAGCCATGACAACTTATACGACTTAGGATGGTGATCTTTCTTCAACTGTAGTTTCTGGACAACCTCTTCAGACACCACGTTCTCACAACTGCCACTGTCAATGATCATCTTGGAGACTTTATCTGCAACTGTGCAGGTTGTGTGAAAATTATTGGTCCTCAACCAATCATCCCCTGAATTATCCTTGGGAGTCAGTAGACTCCTGCGAATGACCAAAGTCTCATGTTCATTTCCATACAGTACATCATCCTCGTCATCATCATAATCAAACACACGCTCTCCAATCTCCTTAATTTAATCTACCATTTCATCCCCAATGAGGAGATTTTTGCCCTTCTGACTAGCAGGCTTCCTGCAATTAGTCGCTATATGTCCTTGTTCACCACATCTAAAACATTTAATACTAGGGTTAGAATTACCCTACAGTGGCTGCTAGGTAGGGCGGGCTTCTTGAGGGTGAACTGGTCAACTTCTCTGATCGCTTCTGATCACTGGCCTCCTATTTTCTGTTTCTCCACAACAAGTGCACACTGATATGCTTTAGAAACGGTCCACAACGAGTGAAGGCAAAGGGCATCCTGTAGGGGTTGACGTAAACCCCCCAAATACTGCGTCACCATCTGCTCTTTCGTCTCAGACAAATCGTTCCGCGCTATCAATTGATAGAACTCCTCCGCGTAATCATCAATTGATCTCGGACCCTGCCTCAACGAATGAAGTCGTTGCAACAAGAATTGGTTGTAGCTGAGAGGAAGGAAGTGACCCTTCAGCTTCTTCTTCATCTTCTCCCAATCAGTAATCTTGGCCTTGCCCTGCCTTTCTCATGAATGTCTCAACCGCTCCCACCACGCAGATGCTCTGCATCTGAGTTTGATGGCGACCAGTTTCACTTTTACACGATTTGGGACTTCTTTATAATAAAAAATACGATCAACCTCATTCAACCAATCAATAAATCCATCAGCCTATAACATACCAGAAAACTCGGGCAGATCCACTCTAAAACCGAGGTCTCCATGATGATCCTCCCGACCACGATGCTCCTGGAATAGGGCATGATTGTGATACACGTTCACGAAACTAGAGTCAGAATCAGAATCATGATCCTCCATCTCACGATTTCCGAATTCTCGTGCCGCCAGACGCTGGGTTAACTCTGCAACTTGTCTCTACAAATCCTCAATCATCACATCCCGAATGCTACGATCACAGTGCGGGACTTCCTCATTCAGAACCTGCCCACGACGACCACGACCACGACCACGACCACCAGCCATTGAAAATGATGAACTCACACCCCAGGAAGATGTTGAAGCTCTGATACCAACTGACGTCGGACAGAAGAGAGATTATTCTGCTGGCTAGTTTCTACCAACAATTTACAGGAAAGAAACAAGAGAATGCCCGAAATACAAAGAAAATGTCTCTAATATCAGTAAGAATTATCAATTATCCCCACCTCGTTGAAATCCTAACCCACAAGCCGGGCTATATAGCTAAAATTCGTCCAATAGGGAATTTTACCAAAATTGGCAAAATCCCAATAATCATGAAAAAAATTAAATACATGCCAAAAAAAATAGTCTACCAAAAATTTGGCCCAAATCGGGTCAAAATTACTTCCTAAACGATAAATGAAAAATTACCATAAAGAGAAAAGAAAAACTAAAATTAAGGATTCAGAAAGGAAAGTGGCGGAATTTGAGGTCGAAAAAGATGCTCACCGAGCATAGCTGGGTGGCCACAACGTGCGCGCCAAAAAGAGCTTTCTGGATTGGGGTCATATGCGCGATTTTGATACTTGTAGCCAAAGTTATGACCAAAATACCGAAGCACACTCAAACTTCCCCAATTAGGGAAAAATCAATGTTTCCTTCCATCTTTGCACTGATCTGCCAGCTCAAGGTGTCTCAGTGCCATCAACGTGCTATCTGACAGCTCATCATCCTCTGGCTCGGATCCTCCTGCATCAACTAGGGTGATCTTAAAACTCTTATATGTAGTGAATTGTGATCTTAAAACTCTTATATGTAGTGAATTTGGATGGTAGATTAAGTACATGGAATATAAGATGCAAAGTTATAACAGTGAGAGTTGTTTTACAACTTGGGGTAGCCACATTTCTATGTGAGTTTTGCATCTTTGTATTCTTAACAATTAAATCAAGCAAGTTATACAGCCTACCTCTTTGCCCGAGGCAGTGTTGGTTTCATAGTAGGAGCTAGAAACATTCAGGGCCTTATCTATTACCAAGGAAGGAAAAGAACAGATGTTGTTTTGGGTGTCTCTCGTAACTATCTGAGTAGATGCTGCAAGGGCAGAAGATGGTGCAAAGATACTTGAAAGAGCCTCCAAAGACCAGCTGCCCAAAAGCCAAATGAATAAATATTATCAGCCGGCAACGTTGTATTGTAATCAATACAAGGGATAAACTTTCATTTCAATTTCAAGACTGATTGTAGCAGAAAGAGGTCCATTAAAGACTTCGTTCTTCTGAAATTAGTACACAAAATGCCTCGGTTAGATAGTAATTGAAACTGAAGACTCACTGATGCAACTGACATAGGCTAACCAGTCTAGGAATCTTTACCTTTTGCATGGTTATGAATTTTTCTTATATCTTTGTTCTTATACTGGTCTGCAGCTGGTGGTACTCCATATAACACTTTTCTTCGATCCTGTTCCACAGTAGACTGCACCTTGGAGTCTATTCATCCCTCTGGCTAGTGTCTTTGTATAGAATACCCATCTTTAGTATACCATCTTGATCAGAGATAAAATCTTATGATAGTAGGATTGCTAGCAGCCTCGGTTCATTTAAGTTCAGATTCATCACATGTGGAGAGAGGAGAGAGGCAAAACCTGTTAGACACAAATATTTTTGCAAGACAGTTTTTTCAAGAAAAGTTTGAGATAATATAAGATAGTTTTTATATATATATAAAATTATAGTTTGTTTATGTATATATATAAATATATATATGAATTAATCAGGCATATTATTTATGCCCACCTTACATAGTATCATTCAATGGCCTATAAACAGAAACATAAAACTATGGATGAACTAATACTTACACTCACAAATAGTTTCATCTGGTTTCCAAAGGGATCATCCTTGAGGCTTCTGTAGAATAACTGTGGAAACTGAACAAAGCCGTAGTCTCTTTCAGACTTACAATCAAGAAAAATACACAGCGCGTGTTGAATGGCCTTGGAGTTGTTCACAAACATATCGTAGTCAAGATTGAGTATGAAATGTGACTTTGTCATCACTCCGGACACTCTTGCCTGAGAGAAATATCAATGCCATTATAGGTATAGATTCATATCAAAATATATTGAATCCAATAATATTGCACTAGATTTGTATTTATTTTTTTCCTTATTTATTTTAAAGAAAATAATAAGGTGATCGTTGAGTGGTTATCACAAATTTGTTAGAAATAAAATTACCATAGCATTCATTGCACCAGCTTTGTAATGGTGATTAACTCGGGGTCTTTTTCTCCCGAGAAATATACATGTTGGGAATAATGTTTAATTAGTTATTTAAATTGCTGATAAATTAGTATAAATTGTTAGGGTGGACAGTGCTGGAAATTCGTTGTAGTGTCACGAGATTTATATAAGAGTTGATTGATAAACATTTTAGTAATAATTTTACTATATAAAAATGTAGTTAATGGTTCAATTTAAATATGATATTTGTAGCATTTTTTAGCTCACACAGTAACTATGTTTTATTTGTTTTATTTATTTTTATATGTATTTTTTTCATAGTATTGTTGGCTTATCAGTTGGCATAAGTCATTTCATATTCTACAAGTGGTATCGGAGCAGGTAAAATTGTTTTGGGTTAAAGTTGTATTGTTGAAATTTCACCAAAGTTAATCATGTCGAGGGTTAAAGTTGTATTTTTGCAATTTCACCAAAGTTAATCATGTCGAGATCTAACCAGATGCTAGTTCCAGAATTTGATGGGAACGATTATGATTATTGGTGCATTAAGATGTTAACCTTTTTCATTGGAAAAGATTTGTGGGAGATTGTTGAATTAGGATATGAGGAGCGAGTTGATTAGAATTCCCTTACATCCAATCAAGGAACAACAAGAAAGGAAGCAAGGAAGAAGAATGCTCAAGCTTTGTTTCACATTCAGATAGCTCTTGATAAGAGCTTATTTCCAAAAATATCAGGAGCAAAAACTGCCAAGGTTGCCTGGGAGACTCTACAAGAATCTTACCAAGGTAGTGATCAAGTTAAGGTGGTCAAGCTTCAGACATTGAAGTGAGAGTTTGAGAATTTGAAGATGCAAGAAGCTGAAAGTGCGAGTGACTATTGTGTAAGAGTCAAAGATGTGGTCAATAAAATAGCTACACTTGGAGAAACTGTAAGTAATGAAGTTTTAATTAAAAAAGTATTGAGATCTTTAACACATAGATGGAATCATGTTGCAACAATCATGGAAGAAAGTACGGATTTGACAAAACTACACTTTGGTAAATTGGTTGGATCTTTGATGTCTCATGAAGAAATATTGAAGGACACTTTTGAAGGTGTAGAGAAAACTTTTTCCTCTAAATTACAAATTACAAAGAATGAAGATGCAAGTAGCAGTAGTACCAAAAGCAATCAAGGTCAAGGTAAATGGCAAAGCCAAAATTATGCAAGAGGTTGAGGAAGAGGTGGCTCAAGTGGAAGAGGTAGTTTTAGAAGAAGAGGTAGAGATAGATTTGATAAGAGAAATGTTCAATGTTACTATTGTGACATGTATGCCCACTTTGAAAGAGAATGCAGATTGAAAGAAGGTAAAATTGCTAATTATGCTCAAGAAAGTGGTGAGTATCCTCTAGATCATTCATTTTTATCTTATGCCAAAGGTGAAAATACTAGTAAAGATGTTTGGTACCTAGATTCTGGATGCTCTAACCATATGATAGGGAATGAGAAGTTGTTTTCAGCAAAGGATGGAAGTTTCAAATCCAAGATCGAGCTTGGTGATGATAAATCATTGGAGGTTGCTCCCAAAGAAGCTATGGAGGTCCAAACAAAAGAAGGTATAAAGATTATTTATGACATTTATTCTACTCCACAATTGAAGCATAATTTGTTGAGTGTTGGGCAACTATGTGAGAAAAATTATAAAGTAGTCTTTGAAAATAAGACATGTACTATCTATGATAGGAATAAGGGAAATAGGGTGATCACTATTTTGCTTATGACAAGAAATAGGATGTTTCCCTTGAGATTTGATGAACATAATAACAATCTTGCAAATATGGCTTATGAGCATTCAAGTTGGTTATGGCATCTCAGGTATGGGCATTTAAATTTTTAGAGTTTGAAGTTTCTAACCTCACATGCATTACTTTATGGTTTGCCCAAGGTAGAAGAGCATAAGGAGGTTTGTGAAGGATGTGCTAAAGGAAAGCATGCAAGGGAAAGGTTTCCGAAGGGCAGTGCATGGAGGGCTCATCACTCACTTCAACTTTTTCATTCAGACATATGTGGTCCTATGCAGACTATGAGTTTGGGTAAGTCATCATATTTCATCACTTTTATTGATGATTACTCACAAAATTGTTGGGTATATTTTTTGAAGGCCAAAAGTGAAGCCCTGGATACATTCAAGAAGTTCAAAGCCCTTGTAGAAAATGAAAGAGGGTGCAAGATAAAATGTTTGCAGACTGACTGTGGAGGAGAATTCTGCTCAAAAGCATTCCAAATTTATTGTGATATGAATGGCATCAGGAGGTAGCATACTACAACATACACACCCCAATAGAATGGCATAGCTGAAAGAAAAAATCGTACTGTGGTTGAAATGGCAAGATGCATGTTACAAACTAAGGGATTGAGCAACTCTTATTGGGGAGATGCAGTTGCTACAACAGTGTACATCCTCAACCGTAGCCCCACCAGTGCACTGGAAAATATGACTCCTTATGAAGCCTGGTATGGAAAAAGGACTAATGTTAATCATTTCAAATTTTTTTGGTTGTTTGGCTTATGTGCATGTACCTGATCAAAATAGAAAAAAGTTAGATGCAAAGAGTGAGTTATGTATATTTATTGGGTATAGTGAGACAAGCAAGGATTATAAATTGTATAATCCTCTAAATAACAAGCTTATTGTCTCAAGAGATGTAATTTTCAATGAAGGGGGAGTTTATGGTCATCAAAAAGGGCATGTTGAGAAGACAAAATTTGTTTTGAATGATGATATAATTGTTGATAATGATCATGAGCAACCAACTAATGTTTCTGTAACTAGTGGCTTAACTCCACCAGGCAGCCCTTCGTCAATTTCTTCAACATCAAGTTCAAGTCCAACTTCTTCTCCAAGTTCTACAAGGAAGGTAAGAAGATTGAGTGATATTTATCAGAGGAGTGAAATCAAGAACCTGAACAAAGCCCAGTAGGTGAGATAGTCAATTTTGATTTATTAGCTAAGGCTGAATTTGAAGCATCATGTTTTGAAGATTCATGTACTGATGAGGTTTGAATGCAAGCCATGCAAGAAGAGATGGATTCCATTCAAAGGAATGACACTTGCAAGTTGACAGAGCTTCCACATGACAAGAAAAATATTGGCACCAAATGGGTCTATAAGACTAAATATAATAGTGATGGGAGTGTTGAAAGACACAAAGCAAGATTAATTGCTAAAGGATTCACACAGAAGAATGGAATTGATTATGAAGAGACATTTGCACCAGTAGCAAGACATGAGACAATTAGAATGTTGATTTCATTAGCAGCTCAGAAAAGGTGGAGCACACATCATATGGACGTGAAAAGGGCCTTCTTGAATGGGTACTTAGAAGAGGAAGTATATGTGGAGTAGCCACAAGGCTTTGAAGTGGAAGGAAAGGAGAATAATGTCTACAAGTTGAAGAAGGCTTTGTATGGTGTTAAGCAAGCATCAAGAGTGTGGTATGCAAGGATTTATGTATACTTTCAGGAAAATGGCTTCCAGAGAAGTAAGAGTGATCCTACCCTTTACTACAAACAAGAAGGTATTGATATTCTAATCATAAGTTTGTATGTTGATGATATATTGTATATGGGTAGTAGTTCTAAGATGAATGATAAATTCAAAGTTGCTATGATGAATGAATTTGAGATGAAAGATCTAGGCATCATGAAATATTTTCTAGGAATGGAGGTTTATCAAAGTAAGGATGAGATTTTCATTTGTGAGACAAAGTATGCACAAGATATGCTAAATAAATTTGATATGCTTGATTGTAATCCATCCCCTACTCCAAGTGCTCATGGAGAGGTGTTATGTAGAGATGATGGTGTTGATTTAGTTGATGAGAAAACTTACAAAAGTATTGTGGGGAGCTTGATATTTCTAACCCACACAAGGCCTGATATTACATATTTAGTTTCACTTGTTTCAAGGTATATGAAAAATCCATCTGAAATACATATGAAGGTAGCCAAGAGGATTTTAAGGTATGTGAAAGGCACTCTAAATTTTGGTATTCATTACTACTCTTCTGAAAATTTCAATCTTGTTGGATTTAGTGATTCAGATTGGGGAGGTAAGTCCACATCTGGAAATTGTTTCTCTTTTGGTTCTAGTTTGATTACATGGAGCTGAAAAAAACAAAGCATTGTTGCCCTCTCATCCACAGAAGCAGAGTATGTTACAGTTACCTCAACAGGTACACAAGCTCTTTTGCTCAGAAAAAATTTGGAAGAAATTGGAGAAAAGCAAATTTAGCCTACAGTGATTTATTGTGATAATGTAAGTGCCATAAAGTTAGCAAAGAATCCAGTTCGTCACAATAGGACAAAGCCTTTTGACCTGAAATATCACTTCATTAGAGATTTGGTGCAAGGGAAGGATATTGCATTGAAGTGTATAAATACTCAGTAACAGATATCTTCACCAAAGCACTTGCAAAAGATCAGTTTTTGGCACTATGAGATAAGAGAGTAAATCCTCATTAATCATTAAGGGGGAGTGTTGGGAATAATGCTTAATTAGTTAAGTAAATTGCTGACAAATTAGTCAACCAGATTTTGTGTTCTCTGAAAAATTAGGGCAACAAATTATTAGGGTGGTTAGTGCTCGAAATTAGCTTTAGTGTCAGTAGATTTATTTCAGAGTTGATTGATAAACATTTTAGTAATAATTTTAGTATATAAGAATGTAGTTAATGGTTCAATTTATATATGAGATTTGCAACAGTTTTTAGACTCACACATTAAATGTGTTTTATTTTTTTTATATGTATTTTTCTTCATAATATTGTTAGCTTATTAGTTGGTTGGAAATAAGTCATTTCATATTCTACAATACACTACATGAGGCAGAATATCTCGCTCATCTCCACTATTTTCATAAAGAACCTCTATATAAATATTACTTTATGAGAATGATGATAAAAAATAGAAATAACAAATTATTTATAAATAAAATAAATTTATAATTATATGAAAAATATTAATAAAAAAATATTTATTTTAATTATAAATTTTAAAATTTCAGATGGAAGAGTGAGGTCATAAGATTAATTTATTTTCTATTAAATTTTAAAATATTTCGTAAATCTATAATTTAATTCATTTTAATGTATATTTAATTTATAGATAAAAGAATCAAATTAAAAATAAAATATAATGTAATGTATATTTAATTTATAGATAAAAAAATCAAATTAAAAATAAAATATTCATGAGATTATAGATAGTATCTATATATTTTTTAAATTTAAAAATTGATTAGATAAACCAAAAAAAATTAAAAAAAAATAATGATGTTTCCTATATATATTATTATAATTATAATAAAATAAACTTTACATCATTACTAATAACAAAGGGGAAATATTTTGAATCTACCCAAAAACAACTAGTTGTTACAACGATAGAAAAAACAAATTGAATACCAAACTTAGGCTACTAGAACATCAAATCCTAAAACTTAAATAAACAATTTAATTATTAAAAAAATCACAAAACAAGTAACAATGAAATGGAAAAATCTTGAAATCACAAATCAAGTCACAATGAAATGGAATGATCTTTAAATTGAAGGAACAAAAACTTAATATTGCTTCTTCATGGTGATGACTATAATTGTGAGGAGCTACAGGTTATCAAAAGAAATACTATAGACAATTAAAAATGCTTATTAATGAGTGTACTCCCTTCAATGGTATGGTTGGCCTTATCTATGAAAATGGTCCCTTAAATGGTAGTCCTTATTTGTGAAAAACATAGAAGCCGGTATTTGATAATATTCCAGCAAATTATTGTTATGGGGTACTCAAAGGAGAGAAGCCTGTGCTGGATAGTTTTCCCTAAACTGGATAGCAAATTATTTTTATGTTTTCCAGTTTATTGCAAATAAATGACTCTTAGTTTGCAAAATTGATCGCTTTTAAATTTAATATAAAATTAAATAAATTAAATTAACCACTATATAGGGTTAATATTAATGTTGGTGAAAGAAACGGATAATCACTTGAAACTAAAAAAATTTATGTAGTCTCTCTGACTTCGTTCCCATTAAGTAAAGCATAGCAAAAATAAATTAAATTAACAACTATATATATGGTTAATATTAATGTTGGTGAAAGAAACGGACAATTTCTTGAAACTAAAAAAATTATGCAATCTCTCTGACTTCCTTCCCATTAAGTAAAGCACAGCAATAAAGATTTGTGAGACTCTTACGTAAATCTATAAATCTAGTTGATTAGGAGGTAATGTGAATCGCTCTTAAATTAAAACGATAAAAATTTGAATTGTTTTTTAATACATGGGAAAGAACAAAAATCCAAACATGGCAGAGAACCCAAATTTAATCGTGTCACCTATGTGACATGGAAGACCCCTGTAAATGTCCACGGTTCATAGTTTTATATACTACCTCATAGTTTTATATACTAGCTTGTTCTGAAGTTTTTCATTGCTCCAAAAAGTAGCGGAAAAATGGAAGGTTTACAATCTCTTTCACTTCTTTTCCATGCATGGAATTATCCAGTTGATAGACATGCTTCAATTTGGCCAATAACCAAGTATATGTAATCGATTTCTTGGTGACTATCTCCAACAGAATTTGTTTAATGCTTAATTTGTCCATTCTTCAGGTTTATAGCGCTTTCAAATAATCAGAATACATGTCAAATAATGTTAATTCTGTCTCCAAGTACTACCGCACAAAATCAGAGCCAATGCACCTGATTTCATAACTACGCTCCAAGGAATGCCACGCTTCCCTTTTCTCACCAATCCCTTGACAAATGACCACAGATTTATCACCACCCATACACTGCAAAAGTACTCTGCAAATAGCTTGTCTCTATATATATGATATCTGCCTGACACAAAAATTACAGATCCAGAAACAATGGCTGCCAAGTTTATAAATAACACTGTGGTTGGTATAATGAATAATGAAGATGAATCAAATGTGAAGTCACTCTCACAAGCATCATCCACGTCACCAGTTCCCTTGGGGGTCACCACGAAAACTGTTTCAGAAACCCTTAGTAACTTCATCAAAACGTCGAACGTGGCCAATAAAAATGGAGATAAGAACTGGATCAGCCACATCCTTTGGTTATTCCACCATTCTCTAATAGAACCGCCGATGCGAAGAAATTCGAACAGCGTAAAGCCATAGATTGAAACGAACAGTGCAACTGCAATTGCAAAAGCAGGCTCCGAAATCTGTAATATAAAGAATTCATGAACTTCAGGATCAAGTAAATTGACAACATGATAGAAATCATATCTTGCATACATGCTTGTTAGTTGAATTCACTGATCTTACCCCGGGCAAGAATGATTTGCCACTTAACAGACATAAAGCTGGCAATATTGCATAAAGGAACGTTGCCACTGAGAGGAATCCCCACAGAGTGAAATAAGCATAAGCCATCCTCTGGCATACCATGATGTTTCTGTCAATACCCAGAAAGGGGCATAATTTTCTTAAGAATATTTCAAGCAGCCCAGTAGCCCATCTCCTCAATTGAACAAGAGTGTCTGAACCATTTGCTGGTGTAGTTCCCAGGAAGGCTGGCTGCTCAGGTATGCAGAATACAGAATGCCAACCCAGACAATGGACTTTGAACCCAGTCATGACATCCTCTACCGTAGATCCGTACATCCAGCCCACCTGCAAAGGAAAGTACAGAGATCTGATTTTTCTGGTGCAAATTTTGTATTCAATATTTGCGTAAGGTATGCAGTTAGAGAATAAAACATGAAACCTGAGAAAGAGGAGAGTTTATAGTCATAGAAGCTATTGAAAAATCCCATATCTGACTGTTCTTTTATTAACAGAAATACACAATGCACAAACAATACCTTCTACATGGAAAGAGGAAAGGCTAACAGTGGGTGTCCGTGAACTACCAAAAAAAACTAATTCACCATTATGTAGACATTAATATGGCTATGTAGAGAACCCATCTGATACTTTCCACATAAAAGGAGGCCAGGCTACACAGTCAAGCATACTATTCACCTTTTATGTAGACAGCATGTGGAAAGTATAGACAATCAAGCATACTCACCACATAACCAATTCACATTTTATGTAGACATCAATCTGTCAAGCTTACTCACTACAGAACCAATTCGTCATTATATTAGTAGACACCAAACCCTTGTAACTGTCATCTACATTCTATAGCCAGAGCTGATGCTGGGACTGGGACTAGGGTGATCTTAAAACTCTTATATGTAGTGAATTTGGATGGTACATTAAGTATATGGAATATAGGGTGTAAAGTTATAACAGTGAGATTTGTTTTACAACTTGGGGTAGCCACATTTTTGTGTGACTTTTGCATCTATGTATTCTTAACAATTAAATCAAGCAAGTTGTACAGCCTACCTCTTTGCCCCAGGCAGTGTTGGTTTCATAGTAGCAGCTAGAAACATTCAAAGCCTCATCTATCGCCAAGGAAGGAAAAGAACAGATGCTGTATTGGGTGTCTCTCATAACTGTTTGAGCAGATGCTGCAAGGGCAGAAGATGGTCCAAATATACTTGAAAGAGCCTCCAAAGACCAGGAAGATGCTTTCAAATAATGAAACACTGTCCAAAAGCCAAATGAATAAATATTATCAGCCAGTAACGTTGTATTGTAATCAATACAAGGGGATAAGCTTTCATTTCAATTTCAAGACTGATTGGAGCAGAAAGAGGTCCATTAAAGACTTCGTTCTTCTGAAATTAGTACACAAAATGCCTCGGTTAGATAGTAATTGAAACAGAAGACTCACTGATGCAACTGACATAGGCTAACCAGTTTAGGAATCTTTACCTTTTGCATGGTTATGAATTTTTCTTACATCTTTGTTCTTATACTGGTCTGCAGCTGGTGGTACTCCATATAACGCTTTTCTTCGATGGAAGCAGCCTGTTCCACAGTAGACTGCACCTTGGAGTCCATTCATCCCTCTGGCTAGTGTCTGTGTATAGAATACCCATCTTTAGAATACCATCTTGATCAGAGATAAAATCTTATGATAGTAGGATCGCTAGAAGCCTGGGTTCATTTAAGTTCAGATTCATCACATGTGGAGAGAGGATTTAAGTTCAGATTCATCACATGTGGAGAGAGGAGAGAGGCAAAACCTGTTAGACACAAATATTTTTGCAAGACAGTTTTTTCGAGAAAAGTTTAAGGAGATAATACAAGATAGTTTTTATATCTATAAAAATTATAGTTTGTTTATATATATATGAATTAATCAGGCATATTATTTATACCCACCTTACATAGTATCATTTAATGGCCTATAAACCATAGTTACCAAGTTCGCCCGAATTCGGGCAAACAGTACGGAAATTCGCCGATTCGGTTCGTCCGCCGAACAGTTCGCAGAAATTCAATCCGATTCGTTGCATTAAAGGTTAATCGCGGGTTAATGCAGTTTGTTAATTCTCTGCGCAGGATGTCTTCTTACCATATATGGAAAATCTGAAAATGACAAGGAGTTAGGGTTAGTAAACAGTCACCCATTTCAAAGTCAATCTAACTATTACTTGTATATTTGGATAGAAAAATGGTCATAATCTCTGTAATTCTGTACGAGGAGTATAACCATAAATAAATAAATCTATGTAAATAATACAAATTCAAACCCGAAAGCATTACCAATTGAGAGGGTTTCAGTCGCAATGTTTTCCTCCCAACACTTACGGACCGAATGAGGGAAGCAGAGTGAGATGGGAGGAGGCCATTACTTTGAAAAGAGAGATATAAAAGCGGGATGGAATATAGGGAAAGAAGAAAAATGACCAACAGAAAAAGAAAGTAAAAATTGAAAATATCAGTGAAATTAGAAAAAATCAGTTTTTTCAATAACAGAAAATAAGTGAAAGTAGTTTATTTTTTCATTGTTACAAGATTCTATGAATCCAAATAAAGAGTTTAGATGGCATATATAAAGAAGGAAAATAAAAAGTTAAAAAGGCAGAACAAAATAGAAGGTAAAATTATTATTAGAAAATTTCTGTTTTTTCAATCATGGAAACGAAATGTGTGAAGTAACTAAATTAGTTTTTATTTATGGAAAGATTGATGTTTTGGAGAGAAAAGATGAATAGTAATTTTATTTCTAACATTGTTATATTATTTAAAATTAAGAAAAAAATATTCATAATTCAAAATAAATTGAGAAAAAATTAAGAAAAAAAAATGTTTTTATGATGTCTATTATCGAATTTTTTGAGAATTAAATTTTTTTCATTCGAATTTTTATCGTATCGAATCGAATTCGAATTCGAATCCGAATTCGAACTTGGTAACTATGCTATAAACAGAAACATAAAACTATGGATGAACTAATACTTACGCTCAGAAATAATTTCATCTGGTTTCCGAAGGGATCATCCTTGATGCTTCTATAGAATAACTGTGGAAACTGTACAAAGCCGCAGTCTCTTTCAGACTTACAGTCGAGAAAAAAACACAGCGCGTGTTGAATGGCCTTGGAGTTGTTCACAAACATATCGCAGTCAAGATTGAGTATGAAAGGTGAGTTTGTCATCACTCCAGAAACTCTTGCCTGAAAGACATATCAATGCCATTATAGGTATAAATTCATTTCATTGAATTCAATAATATTGGACTAGATTTATATTAATTTTTTCCTTATTTATTTCACAGAAAATAATGTGGTCACTGTTGTTGAATGGTCATCACAAATTTGTTAGAAATAGAATTACCATAACATTCATTGCACCAGCTTTGGAATGGTGATCAACTTTGGGGTGTTTTTCTCGAGCAACATACACTACATGAGGCACTACATGAGGCAGAACATCTCGTTCATCTCCACTATTTTCATAAAGAACCTGCATATAAATATTACTTCATGAGAATGATGATAAAAAAGAGAAACAACAAATTATTTGTTAATAAAATAAATTTAGATTTATATGAAAAATATTAATAAAAAATTATTTATTTTAATTATAAAATTTAAAATTAATTTAGAATTATATGAAAAAATTAATAAAAAAATATTCATTTTAATTATAAACTTTAAAATTTCACATTGAAGACTGAGGTCATAGAATTAATTTCTTTTCTAAAAATATTTTGTAAATTTATAATTTAATTAATTTTAATGTATATTTAATTTATAGATAAAAATAAAATTAGAATTAATTTGTTTTCTATTAAATTTTAAAATATTTTGTAAACCTATAATTTAATTAATTTTAATGTATATTTAGTTTATAGATAAAAAAATAAAATTAAAAATAAAATATTTATAAGATTATATATAATATTTATATATTTTTTAAATCTAAAAATAAATTAAATAAACAAAAATAAATTGAAAAAAATCAGATCATGTTGCCAGATATATATTATTATAATTATAATAAAATAAAATTTACATTAGAAATATTCTAAAACACTAACAAAAATTATTAATTAAAACATTATAAATAAATAAAATTAAATTAAAACATATTTTAACTTAATTAACTTTTCACTAATTAAAATTCATCTCCTGCCATTGTCCATTGGCACAGAATGAGCGAGGCATTGCTCACAAGCAGAGACCCACGTCTTACAGCAGACTAGGCATAGCCAAAATGAAAACGAAGGCAAATGACATAGTAAACCCTCGCACAACAGATCTAGGAACCTCACCAGCAGCATAGCAACACGGCTGGAGCTAACCAGCCATATATTGGGTATTTAATGTTCTCAAAGCAGCACGCCACAGCCAAAGCAAATAACACTAAATGAAATGAACAGGTAATGTTTCGAGGCACAGAAAGAGCGGAAGGAATAGAGCTTGAAACCTGGACACATGTCCTCATCTCCACACGCCAATAGTACACCACATTAAAGTGAACCAACCACCATATAATAAATCAAACCAATCAATGCACATACTATCAACCATCATAGTTAACACTTAGCATAAGGTCGTAGGGGCTGGACCCACCAAATTTGGCAAGTTCAAACATGTCTAGCAACTAGACAATTCTACGAATGGAAAAGAAGTGAAAGAGATTGTAAATCTTCGATTTTTCCACTATTTTTGAAACAATGAAAAACTTCATAACAAGTTAGCATACAAAACTATGAACTGTGTATATTTATGGGGTCTTCTACCTCACATAGAGGTGACATTGGATTAAATTTGAGCTCTTTGCCATCTTTTGAATTTTGGTTATTTGCCATCTATTCTACAACACAACAGAAAATCGATCCACTTTACATGCAAATTAAATAAATTTATTTAATATTCTCATACATCCTTAGTAAGTATTATTATTTAGTTTTTAGTATTATTATTTAGTTTTTAGTGTAATTATTGAGTTGTTGGGAAGGAAGATAGAGAGATTACATAAATTTATAAAGTAAATTTTATTTCTTGTTTTTTTTACTGATGGTAACAATAAAAATATAATAAAAATATATCATTTTTAATGTAGTTATTTTTATTGGTCTCTTTTAATGGGTACTTTAATTTGTTTTGTAATTATAAATTTTAATAAGATGGTTTGAAACTAATGATGCCAATATATTCTCATAGTCACCTCTACAACAATGGATATCACCATTAAATTTTTTGCATATCTAAACTATATGTTTAAACCATGATTAAATTAAAAATTCACAAAATATTATTAAAAATTTACTATGTCATTTGTTAAGTGCAGGATTAACAAAAAGTGGAAAGATTAAAGAAATGTTGTACTCCAATAAGGACACGTATCTAAGTGGTGGGAAGTGGAATTACTATGCCTCAATTGATATTTAGAAATAAAGATGCCAAATATTAAATTTTGGTCATTTTCTCCTATCACTGTGTTTTCCCTCTTTACCACCTATCCTACCCCCTTTATTCTTCTTTAACCATGTGTTACCTCAATTCATGATGAATAAATTTATTTTCTTTAAAAGTTTCTAAATGCATTGTGACAAGAAGATTGTGGTGAGATAGCATCAATGCACACACACCCACCAAAAGTCATCCATATATTTTTTTGTTTACTCCTCAAAAACATGAAATAGGTGTAGATGTATTTTGATTATAGCTTGTTAGATCAATGTCTCTTGCAGGCGAAATTTTGACATGATTCTCCCCAAAACCATCATATTTGTAGATAAACCTTTGATATCAAAATCATATGTTTCATTTAAAAACATAATTGGGTTCATTAGCTAGAAGATGAATGTGAATCTCTTCATAGTCTTAGAAGCAAAAACTTTTGCATCTCTACCATTGAAGAAAAAACAAGTTAGGGGAAGAATGTGAACACTCAAGAATGGTAATCAAAGGATCAATATTGGTTGAAATAGATAAAAAAAGGGAATTCTTGTAGAAAACAAAAGAAAAGGAAAAAATATAATCTAGAGCAGAGAACAAAGTGTCAAATAGAAAAACGGTAGAAAACATTTGTAACAAAAAGTGACAAACCTTCAAAAAGGACATGAGCTGCAAAAGAATATCCATTTTTCTCTACTTTTACAAATATTGATCCTTTAATGACCATTCCTTTCATTTTCTACATGATAGAAGAAAGGGTTAAATAGACAAAAGGTAGAACCCTTCTCTAGTAAAAGGTGTCAATCATTCAAATAGGATGCATATGCTACCAAAGAAGCAAGATCTTCTAAGTGAATCCGCCTAGCACCACTGAAGAAGTTACAGAAAGAGACCTTTACAAAGATGAGAGGATGAAGGCCCAAACATAGAGGTTTGTTCATGATTGAAGCAAAAAAGTCTAAATAGGATTGTCATAGCTAATAATAAAGGGGAAAGATTTTAAATCCACTAATAAGAAACAATTGTTACAAAAATAAGAAAATAAAGCTTGAGTACTAATCTTCTTTTCATTTAAACCACCAAAGTCTTAGATCTTAAATAAATGGTCTCAACATTAGAATAATCATACACTACCCAAAAATGACAAAGAATTGATCTTTAACTTAAATAAGCAAAAACTTAACACTATTTATACATGTTGATAAGGAAAATGAACAAAAACTTAACATTATTTGTACATAGTGATAAGGAGAATTGTGATGATCCACAAGTTGGTAGAAGAAATAAGAAAAAAAAGTAAAAACACTCAAAAAAAAAAAAAAAAAAAAAGTGTAATCCCATGAATTTCAGTCCTCATTTATAAAGCTTAAATGCCATTAAAAAGGATGGCATTATTGTTATGCTTTTCAACCATTACAGGTAAATTAGTTATAATTTGCAAAAGGAATGACATTATTGTTATGCTTTTCAACCATTACAGATAAATTAGATATAATTTACAAAATTTATGGTTATAAAAATTGATATAAAATAATAATAATTTTTAATATAAAAATTATTATCACTCTTTAATAAAGATTATATTATAAAATTTGATCACTATTTTATAAAGATTATATTATTACTATCCAAAATTATAATGTAATCCTTTTTAACCGTGTAAAATATATTATCAACCATTTCATTCGTATAAAATAAATTAATATTAATATTAATGTTGATAAAAGAAACGGTCAATAGAGAGAATACTCAATTAAAACCAAAAAATAAGTTTATGCAATTGATCTTACTTCCTTCCCAACAGCTAAATAATAACACTAAAGATGTGTGAGAATATTAGAGAAATCTACTTTATTGAAAGCTAATTCAGATCGCTCTTCCATTACGATGACAAATTTTTGGAAATTGAAGTTTTTGGTTTTGTCGTGGAATAGATGGCAAATTACCAAAATTCAAAACATGGATAAGAACCCAAATTTAATCCAGTGTCACCTCTATGTGGCATGGAAGACCCCCATAAAGGTCCACAGCTCATAGTTTTGTATGCTAGGATGTTCTGAATTTTTTCATTGCTCCAAAATAACTGAAAAACCGAAGGTTTACACTTTCTTTCACTTCTTTTCCATGTACAGAATTGTCCAGATGCCAGACATGCTTGAACATGCCCAATAAGCAAGTGTACATAATCGATTTCGTGGGAAGTATAGCCAACTGTTTTGTTCAATGCTTGATTTTCCCAGTAGCTTTCATAAGATTTTGTCCATTCTTCAAATAATCAGAATACACTTCAAATACAGTTAGTTCTGTCTCCAAGCACTACCGCCCAAAATCAGCGCCAATGCAGCTGATTTCATAACTACGTTCCAAGGGATGCCACGCTTCCCTTTTCTCACTAATCCCTTGACAAATGGCCACAGATTTATCACCACCCATATACTGCAAAAGTACTCTGCAAATAGCTTGTCTCTAAATATATGATATCTGCCTGACACAAAAATTACAGATCCAGAAACAATGGCTGCCAAGTTTATAAATAACACTGTGGTTGGCATAATGAATAATGAAGATGAATCAAATGTGAAGTCACTCTCACAACAATCATCCTCGTCACCAGTTCCCTTGGGGGTCACTACAAAGGCTGTCTCAGAAACCCTTAGTAACTTCATCAAAACGTCGAACGTGGCCAGTAAAGATGGAGATAAACTCTGGATCAGCCACATCCTTTGGTTATTCCACCATTCTCTAATAGAACCGCCAATGCAAAGAAATTCGAACAGCTTAAAGCCATATATTGAAACGAACAGTGCAACTGCAATTGCGAAGGCAGGGTTCGAAATCTGCAATATAAAGAATTCAAGAAACTCAGGATCAAGTAAATTAACAAAATGATGAAGCTATATAATGCATGGATGCTTAGTTAGTTGAATTCACTGGGCTTACCCCGGGCAAGAATGGTTTTCCACTTAAAAGACATAAAGCTGGCAATATTGCATAAAAGAACGTTGCCACTGACAAGATTCCCCATAGAGTGAAACAAGCATACACCATCCTCTGGCGTACCATGATGTTTCTGTCAAAACCCAGAAAGGGGCATAATTTGCTTAAGAATATTTCAAGCAGCCCAGTAACCCATCTCCTCATTTGCACAAGACTGTCTGGACTATTTGACGGTGCAGTTCCCAGGAAGGTTGGCTGTTCAGGTATGCAGAATACAGAATGCCAACCCAGACAATGGATTTTGAACCCAGTCATAACATCCTCAACTGTGGATCCATACATCCATCCCACCTGCAAAGGACAGTACAGAAACCAGCTGTTTGTCTACTGCAATTTGTTTATACAGTATTTGTGCAAGATATGAAATTCAAGAAGAAGACATCAAAATTAGAGAAGGGGAGATTTCATAGTCATAAAAGCTATTGAAATATCCCATATCTGACTGTATATAAAATACACAGAAATACACAATGCACGCACAATACCTACCACATGGAAGGCTAAACGATCAAGTATATTCACCACATAACAAATTCACCATTATGTAGACAACATTAACCTTTCTAATTAAGCAGAGGGACATCTGTCATACTTTCCACATGAAAGGAGGCTAAACAATCAAGCATACTAACCATTATATTTTGTACACAGGTATATAAAATGCAGTCACAATACATTCCACATGAAGGGAAAGGAAGTATAAACAAAACAAACATACTCAACACATAACTAATTCATCAAATCACCATTATGTAGACATCAATTTGTCATTGTATACAGAGGGACAAATGCAATACATTCCATCTGAAAGGAAGGAAAGGCTAAACAATCAAGCATACTCACTGAACAACTAATTCATCATTATATTAGCAGACACCAATCCCTTGTAATTGTCATGTACATGGAACAACCAAAGCTGATGCTGGGGCTGGGCTTTGCGTGATCATAAAACTCTTATTTACATTGAATCCGAATGGTACATTAGATATATGCAATATAAGCTGCAAAGTTATAACAGTGAGAGGTGTTTTACAGCTTGGGGTGGCCACATTTCTGTGAGAGTTTTGCATCTTTGTATTCTTACCTGTTATATCAAGGAAGGTATATGGCCTACCTCTTTGCCCCAGGCAGTGTTGGACTCATAGCGGCAGCTAGCAACATTCAAAGTCTCATCTATAGCCGACGAAGGAGAAGGGACGCTGTATTGGGTACCTCTCATAACTGTCTGAGCAGATGCTGAAAGGGCAGAAGATGGTCCAAATATACTTGAAAGACCCTTCAAAGACCAGGAAGATGCTTTCAGATCATGAAACACTGTCCAAAAACCAGATGAATTTATATTATTATCTAGCAATATTGTATTATAATCAATAACAGGGGCTAAGCTTTCATTTCAATTTCAGGACTGACTGAAGCATAAAGAGGTCCATTAAACACTGTTCTTCTGATATTAATACAAAAGATGTCTAGAGGCTAGGTAGTAATTGAAACAGAAGGCTCAACGTTGCAAGTGACATAGGCTAACCAGGCTAAGAATCCTCACCTTTTGCATGGTTATGAACTTGTCGTACATCTTTGTTGTTATATTGGTCTGCAGCTGGGGGTACTCCATATAACGCTTTTCTTCGATGGAAGCAGCCTGTTCCACAATAGATGGCACCTTGGAGTCCATTCATCCCTCTGGCTAGTGTCTGTGTATAGAATACCCATCTTTAGTATACCATCTTGATCAAAGATAAAATGCTATGATAGTAGGATTGCTAGCAGCCTGGGTTCATTTAAGTTCAGATTCATGACATGTGGGGAGAGGCAAAATCTGTTAGACGCAAATAATTTTGCAAGACAGTTTTTTGAAGAAAATTTTTAGGAGATAATATAAGATAGTTTATATATATATATGAATTAATCCGGCATATTATTTATACCCACCTTACCTAGCATCATTTAATGGCCTATAAACAGAAACATAAAACTATGGATGAACTCATACTTACGCTCAGAAATATTTTCATCTGGCTTCCAAAGGGATCATCCTTGATGCTTCTATAGAATAACTGTGGAAACTGAACAAAGCCGCAGTCTCTTTCAGACTTACAATCCAGAAAAAAGCACATAGCATGTTGAATGACCTTGGAGTTGTTCACAAACATATCGCAGTCAAGATTGAGTATGAAAGGTGAGTTTGTCATCACTCCGGATACTCTTGCCTGAAAGAAATATCATTGCCATTATAAGAATAGATTTATTTCAAAATATATTGAATCCAATAATATTGCACTAGATTTATATCAATTTTATTCCTTATTTATTTCACAGAAAATAATAATTAAGGTCACTGTTCTTGAGTGGTAAATCACAAATTTGTTTGAAATAGAATTACCATAACATTCATTGCACCAGCTTTGTAATGGTGATCAACTTTGGGGTGTTTTTCTCGAGCAACATACACTACATGAGGCAGAATATCTCGTTCATCTCCACTGTTTTCATAAATAATCTGTCCATACATATTATTTCATGAGAATGATGAGAATGTTGATCAAAGAGAGAAACAACAATTTATTTAAATTTAGAATTATAAGAAAAATACTAATAAAAAATGTTTAATTTAACTATAAATTTCCAGAATATTTTAAGATTTATAATACTAACTTCATAGAATTGATTTTTTTCCTTTTTTGTCTATTAAATTTTAAAATATTTTATAAATTTATTTCTTAATTAATTTTAATATCTATTTATTTTATAGAAAAGAAAATAAAAATGAAAATAAGATATTTATGAGGCTATATATTTATCTATATGATCAATGATTTCCATCTTGTCTATGCAATTTTAGATATTGTTTGAATCTACAAAGTAATTAATTGGATCTAGGATGATTTACTTTCCTTTTTTAAATAAGTTATATTCCACATGAATATCATGAGTCAATATCATGGGTTCTCATACAATGGGTCAATACCATGAAATTATTTTTATTTTAACATTATTTTTTTATTAATTTTATTTTATGTTGATCAATTAAAATAATTCACTTAGGGTTATTTTTATTTTTATTTTTATTTTATTTTAAGTGAATTAAAAAAAAGACAATTTTATAACAAAAACTAAAAAATAATATATTAAAGAATATTATATTGTCTTTTAAAATAAAAATATTACATTTTAAAATATTATATTCAAAATTTAGAGCCCAAAAGTGCCCATGTATATTGACTATTATGTACAGGATAAGACAAAAAGTACAACATCTCTTTACCTTTCAGTCCAAACACATATATAATTCAATAAATTTTACGGTACCAATATCTATCTATCTTAAATACGGATCTAAGATGAGCCCAGAAAGATCCAATTTCTTCACCCAATTTTTTTTATGAACTCACATTATTTAAATGTTTTGTATAATTTTTTTTTTTAGATTTTATAAAAAAAAAATAATAGACATAAGCAAAATTTCAACTTTGATGATGGACAGACACTCGTACACATCATATTGGGCTATACAATTAGAAAAATTAAATTGAGCCTCGGCTAACTTGAATAAAAAAAATAAACTTAAATAACTTTTCCCTAATTAAAAATCTATATAATCCCAAAAATATAGATCTTTAAAGTGGACCTTAAATTTAAAAAAATGTTAACAGCTATGGAGTGTTAAATGTCATCACCTTGACTACACTCGAGTGGTTGCGGATGTCTGAACTTCTATGGGCAAAACCATCGACACCATCATGAGATATGGAATCTAATGGGACTTCTCCCGTCGCAGATGCTTTCACAATCCTCCGCTTCAGATCCTCATATTCATCCTTACAAAATTCAAAATTGATATTAAAAATAAATGAATAAATTATAAATTTTTAATATAAAACAAAAAAATCTATTTTTATTTCTATTATAGATTTGGAAATGTGACATATATAATGTAAGCAGAAGGCCTTGGCAAAAAAATGTTAGAATATATGGTATATTCACATTATTAGAAGTTCAGGATTTTATATGAAATTTGAAGGTGATAGGACAATTGGGAAAAAGATATTATATATCTAAACTATTAAATGTTCAATTCTCATCCTCGTGTTCAAATCTCACTTAAACAAAATTAATTTAAAAAAATAATAAATAATAAATAATAATAAAATAAAATAAATAAAAAAATGACAAACAGAAAACCACTCAAATTAATTGATCAATTAATTTTTCATTCTTTTCTTATAAATTTCAAAATATTCACTAAATCTGCAATCAAGTTATTCAAATTAATTGATAAATTATCTTTCCCTTCCCTTTCATATAAATTTCAGAATATTCACTAAATCTGCAATCTAAATTTCAGAATATTCACTAAATCTGCAATCAAGTTACTCAAATTAATTGATAAATTATCTTTCCCTTCCCTTTCATATAAATTTCAGAATATTCACTAAATCTGCAATCTAAATTTCAGAATATAATATTCACTAAATCTGCAATCAAGTTAAAATTAAAACATGGAAATCTAAGAATACCTTCATCTCTTGCCATTCTTTGAGAAATTTCGGATCAGATTTATTGCTATTATGGGGATTTTGTCTGTAAAAATACATAAATGGCGCCCTTGTCTCTATTTCGAACTTTCTGCAGAACGGTACCCATCTTTTGGCAAATCTTATTGTTTCTACCATAGAGTAGAACATGATGGTAGAAGCACCGTCGTCTGAGATATAACATGCAAATTTTTGGACTGGATAATCAATTGCAAGTACTGAAAGAACGGTGTTGGCAGTGATTATAGGAGGCTCCTTGAAAGGATCTGCTGTGGTGATAATTATGTCTACAGGAGGAAGCTTTGAAGCAGATTCTCCACTATATCTAAAACATAAAAGAAAAAAGACAGGTAAACGATCCATATCAAACTGAAACTACCATATTTGAAACAATTGAAAAAAAGACAAAGACATGTACTTTATTTATATTGTTTAAACAAAATAATTTTTCTCTTAAACAGCAGAAATTCTCTCAAAATATTCTCGGAATCTGAAATCTACATAAAATTGCCCTATTTAATGTATCTTTCTTATGCTATTCACCTTTGTACAAGCCTCTCTGGGTATGTTTTATAGTCAACAAACAGCCATCTCATGTTCCATTCAAGAATCCACTGGAATGCAAACCAAATCTCACAGGCAAAAGCTACAATCCAAATGTTATAAGATTCATCAAGGGGATTCAATACACGATAGCCCAGGAAGGATAGCATAAGCAGCAAGTGAAGGCAAGCATAAACTCGATATCGTTTGGGTTTCTCTACAAATTTTTCATACAGAGGAAGAGAATTCATGGCCATCATTTGGTTCTTCATTCTCATAGTTAGACTGCGATATACAAACACCAGTTAATATCAGCATAGAAATGGAAAGGGTTGATTTATTTGACGATCCCCATTGTCCCCAGTTGATTTATAAAGGAATTTTCAATGAATTATAGCCTTATATCCACCTGCACCAGTAGAATACTTCTAGAGAACAGTGGATCCTGCAACATTTTGTCGGTTTCTGCACTCTTGCTAAATCTCAAGTAAATGACAAACTTAAATGGCTGGCAAAGAGCCGAGAAGACACGTAAGTGAATTATTTGTGAAGAGCACAGCGAAAGCCAGGGTTATTACAAGGAGTACCTGACAAGATTGTGTGGAGGATTGGATTGTACGTATCGTTTTGGCTTTATTTACGTATTCCTCGCAAGTGGCTTCATGGGTGCTCTCTAAACATTTTTAGAGAATTTAAAATTGCAGTTTCAATAGAAAGCATTCACAAATATATATTATTAGTTCTGGTTTCTGGAAGCAGCAAAGCAATATATTAGGGTTGACATGGATTCAATTAATTTTTTAGTGAGAGTCAAGTAATTGATATTTTTGAGAGTATTTTTAAAATTTATCATAGATATAGGTTCACCTAAATAATAAATTCCAAAGCATTTTTAAAATTGACTATAGACATAGATTGAGGACATGACAATAAATTAAGGGGATATGGTGTGAATAAGTCCATGAAAGGATGGATCATGTGATTCTCATTTGATGGGAGATGCTGCTCTATATTTTACAAAAATTTTGCTCATAATTAATGAATAAAACACAATCACACAGGATAAGATAGCAGAAAACTTTGCTCAAAATTAATGAATCAAACACAATAACACAAGATAAGATAGGATAATGTAACATTTACTTCTATTATCATAAAGCTTGATAGCCTTTTAAAGAGATTACAAATACATGTTTTAGAACATGTTTGCTTTCTTATGAGTTGCTAAATAGGAAAAGCTAAATACATTATATAGATATTTCCTTTTTTGATAAAAGTTTCCTAGGACTACATGTTTCCTAACTCATTATATGTTTACCATTATGAGCCAGGCAACCTGGCTTCCCAATTCCTCCAAGTTTAGATGGAAAGCGTCCCCTGCTTTTCGCCTGCTAGTTTAAGTGTGAAGCCATGACTGAAATGATTTTTGAATGTTGCTGGTGTTGACTTGATGTGATGCTCACTGTCGATGAAGTATCAGGTGCCTACATAGCCTAGGGTGGGAGGGCACGTCTCCAATGAACCCAAGCCAGTTGTTACTAGAGTTGATGTGATGTGACGTTGCTTGTTGATGAAATAGTAGGTGCCCACATAGCTTGGGGTGGAAGGGCACGTCTCCAAATGAACTCAAGTCGAATGCTACTGTGTGGAATCTCATGAATGTGAATAAGGTGCCTACTAAAGCAAGGCGGGAGGGCACGTCTCCAAAAGGAATCAGCTCTGAATGCTACTCTTGATATAAAAAATCATGGATTTTGGATGTGGTACAGAACCAGGCCACACCAGAGATATACCTGAACTATAAATCCATTGCAGACTTGTAACAAAAGTGGACATGGGTGTTGTAGATGTTGTGATGTGGCAGAGGAACTCAAACATCGTATCTAGGGAATGTGTGAAGGAAAGGATAAATATTAAGAAAGAAAGTGAATGTAGAATGACTAGAAAATAAGAACTTGTTATGGGTGGAAAAAAAAGAGGAATTAAATAAATGAGAATTTAAAAAAAAAAAAAAAAGATTAGGCCCCGGAGCGTCTTGCTCTCATACCAATTGATCTACAATTGATGGGATGTGAGGCTCTCTAAGCCTCACCTCTCAACTATATTTTAAAAAACTCTACTCAAAATTAATTAATCAAACACAATCACACAAGATAAGATAGAAGGAGTAACATTCACTTCTATTATCATGAGGCTTGATAGCCTTTAAAGAGATTACAAATACATATTTTAGAACATGTTTTCTTTCTTATAAGTTGCCAAATAGGAAAATATAAATACATTATTTGGATATTGTCTTTCTTGATAAATTTTTCCTAAGACTCTTTCTTTATTAGATGTTACCATTATGAGCCAGGTAGTCTCGCTGACCAATTCCTCCTAGTTTAGATGGAAAGTGTCCCCTGCTTTCTACCACCCGGTTTAAGTGTGAATCCATGGTTAAATTATTTTTGAACACTGCTAGAGTTGATGTGATGTGATGTTCATTATTGATGAAGTAGCAGGTGCCTACTTAGCCTAGGGTGGGAGGGAA